>JZLH01S0101355.1:5989-17604 GCA_001188425.1 Eucidaris tribuloides
CACAAACAACTATTGAAGAAGAAAACAATAGACCCGGATCTCAGCCAGGCAGTGCTACGTGTGTTAATCCCCTGTCTATAGAAAGCGTTTCAAACTTCTTTGTTGAGGGACACGAGTTACACGTAAGAATAATAAAAGGGTCTACGAGAAACTTGCATGCCCATACTACATAAGTTATATACATGTACATAGTTTGTACTTCTACCAACAAAACACATGGATAATTAAAAAAGAACCAGTAGCATACAAGGATTTCATGTATTGCTATGGAAGTATTTTTATTTCTGCTAGGAAATGTGTGTTTGAATTATGAAAAAAATACAGATCGCACGATCTTACACAAATTATTATTGGTTTCCAGACTTAACAAATAACGATCTCGCATAACTATTCGTCCTGTGCAATTCTTACACTCTTTTCAAGTGAAAGCTAAAAGCGATGTTCTCTCATTAAACTGGAAACGACAACAAAAACTGCCATAGGTATAATCGCCGCAGCAAATGGCTATACAGTGACGTACGGCAAGAACTGGGTTGTAGTGTTAAATTTTCATACGGAGTTTGTGATTGTTATTCTTTTTAGAATTTTTAGGACATCAGCAATATCAAAAAACAAATGAAAACACTATTTTTCCATAATGAATTATATTAAGATTAATTGAATTAAAGATTGCTATGATTGTAGCGACACATTTGCGCCGAATGGGTGCAGAATAGCGGTAGTTCCGTTTTACATTGTCACATACATCATTAAACTTTCCACTGTAAACATTAATAAATGAACTTGACATTTTGCATACAACTGGACTAGAGTACAGTCTGTCACTATGCCAATTTTCAACGTTTTTGTTGCAGGTGAAGCCCCGGTTGCTAAGGACTTTTTAGGACTTATATCACTTATTCAAGGGCGCATCGTGCCCGACTGAGTTTGAATTCATGGTGAAACTTTAAACGCCAATTACTCCGTTAACTACCTTGGCGCGCTGTCTTAAAATTGAACTTTCGGTCGCGTTTCTTGCCCCTTTCCTTTTGCGTATATTTCAAGTGTTATATATCATTTCAAAGCTGAGAATATGGAGATTTTGAATCAAGCAAAAAACAGAAAATGATTTTTGCGACTTTTGCCTCGTACCGTCGGAGCGGCTCACATATGTGTTTAGTACTGAATAAGGTCTGACGGGAGTTCTAGGTCCTGAAGTGAGGTGATGAAATTTTTGGTCACTGTTGAATAAGGCCTGACAGGAGTACTACAGTACATCTACTAGAATTAAGACTGTGACATATTTGGTCAGTGTTCCAGATAGGTCCAACTGGAGTAGTACAGTAGGTTTACTAGAATTAAGACTAGGTCCTAGATACTAGGTCTATTAGAAGTAAGATGATATTTGGTTGATCTGTGTTGAACAGGGTCCTATAGGAGTTCTAGGTCTACCAGAAATAAGACAATTATGTATTTGTTCAATGTTGAAAAGCATTCAGTTGGACTACTATGTCTACTAAAAGTAAGATGTTTTGTTTAAATTTGATTAATTAAATGGCTTGTGTTTCACAGCTAAACTGGAAATTTGTTCTCATTCATGAAAAAAGTACCATTCAACATTTTGGTTGGTCACGTTATTCTCTGATGTGATAATTTTTGGGCCCTTGCCAGACATTTACAAATCAATGATCTCTTTATGTTATCCCAGGCCGAACTAGAATCGAAATCACCCTGTCGGGTAAACGCATGTCCCGCAGCGGGTCGAGGAATGGATCTCAAATCGGTGCCTTTGGTGGCGCGTCAAGGAACGGATCTCAGTTCGGTGACTTCGGTGGTAGCATCACCTCCAGCTTCCAAGACCTGGGGGGTAGCATCAACAGCCTGGGGGCCGAGTGGCCTGACAACGTGGCCCGGACCCTGGACCAGCTCGAGGCCAGTCGAGGGGAACTGACCGCCTCCACGCGGCGGGAGACGCTGGACAGTCATCGGACCACTGGTAATTTCATTTCATATATGATAACATAAATGGTACCGTGGGGTACCAAATAGATTTTCACCATTTTGTTGAATTTTTTATTTTTTTTCAGCACTCTACTCTGAGTTACCAAACTGTACTAAAAGTTATTTGTGTAGTGTGCTTTAAATTGTTCTTGTGCAAAATGTTTTAAGTGGTCTTCAGTGTAAATTCCTCTTGATGTTTTTGTCAGTTTTTGTCCATTATGTTGTGCACTGGTGCAACACAAGCACCATGACTATACAACTGCACTTCTAATGGACACAACATCCCACGGGGTACAGTGGTACCCGGTGTTTGGTGTGGTGGCACATGAAAAACCACACAGTAAAGTGATAGGTTCCCAAAATGTCAACAATTATTACAGATTGCAACGAAAACCTAGTACAATGGTACTAGTAATAAATAGATGTAGCTGTAGTCAAATTACTAAAAGTATTTTTAGAATTCCGTTGTATAAGCCGCAGGTTTTTCCTGCAAGAAAAACTTCAAAATCGTGGGTACGGCTTATATACAGCTTATAATCAAAAAAGTCAACTAAATCAGCTATGTAGTACATCATACATGCCACTAAACACCATATTTTTTTCCTGAACATATTGGGTCTATACTCTTCTATGTGTGATTTTTTTGTCAAATGTTCTTCTCTGCACATATCTCCTAAGTGAAGAGCTGATTTGACCATGGTTTCCAATCAAAAATGACCAAGTCGGCAAAAGAAAAAAATACAATGAATTCAAGCACACCCTACATCAGTACTGTACATGCACTCGCGTTTGATGCACCGACACCGCCTTACACTTCTCTCCTAGTGTGCTGGTTGCTTAAAACTAAGCCCTCAACAGTGAGAGGGGCACATATTTCAAGTAACCAGCTTACTAGGAGCAAGGTATAGAGGCTGGTGTGAAATGTTATTTAGTGGCACTGGTCCATATGATTTTCAATATCTTCTTGCCTCCCTCCCAGGTCCCAGTGGTTTTTTCCTGGTGGGTAGCTGTGTGGAAGAACCTGACCACATGGAGTGGGATGACAGACTGGCCGAGTTACAACGCAGGAACACGCTGTGCCATCCTCACCTCAAAACCTCCTATCCTGTAGAGATCCAGACTAGGCCACCTAGTGTAAGAAAAGTGTCATTTCTTCAGAGCTGCCAACTAATATGTTTTAACGATATTTAGTATGGTTTTTCATCATCAAAAGTAACAAAATATGATTTTTTAATGCAAAATATGTTTTTTTCTCAAATATGGTTGGCATGCTTAGAGACACTATATAACACTGTGGAAGACCCGTTTAAAAAATTCGCAAACTTCGCTATCTGACCTTATATGACAGTGTTTGAATGGACGAATATACACCCTAGAACACAAAGGTTCAGACAGTTATGCTGTCATTTGTAAAATATATACAGATGAAAATTGGCACGTGAATTATTCTTGGCCGATGAAAATTCTGCACTCAGCAGTCTATGGGGGAAACTGAAATGGTCTCTCAATGATTTTTACATTTTAAAGCACTTAATGATCATTTTGAACTGCCATTTTTTTCAGGGCTTCATTTTTAGACCTTATCAGTACCACTGGTAGCATTATGAATCGTGAAGCTCAGATTTTTTTAAAACTAGAAACATTGTTATACAATGCCTTTGATATGTGTAATTTAGTCATTTTTGCACCAAAATATGTTTTTTTTGGCTTGAAAATATGATTTTTACTATGGATCAGTATGTTTTTGGTCAGCAGAGGTTGGCAGCTCTGTTTTTTTGTATCACTCTTTATCTCTTACAATGGAAATGAAACCCAGACATTCATGTACATTCAGAGAATACAAACAATAAGAAAAAGCAAACAGTGACAAATTTATTTTTTGTGATATGTTAGTTGAGAAGGTGCCCCATTTCTTTCGGAAAAGTAAGCGGAATCTCTTTTGCTGTTACACACCGAAATACAAGATGAAATACAAGTTTTGAGAAAAAACTTTTAAAAAAGGGGAAAATTTGTGTCTCAAATTGATGGGGAGTTCTCTACACTCTTACCCAATGTGGCAGAGTTGCCAATTTAAGAATGCTCCATCATCAGGATTGAATAAACTTTGAACATTTATGACTCTTGAATTGTTCAGCCAAATTTGCTCAAATCTTCACTATTTTCTTTCTTCTTGTGGTATGTATCCTCTGAATGCACACACCTGGATTTTATTCCACATTAACCCTCAACTCTTAAAGAGAAATGGCAAGATTGAAAGTAGTCCTTAACTTAAAACACAATGCTCCCAGAATCAAGTATTCTCTTAAAAGTTTCTGCTGTGAAAATTTCATGGGTCATACACTTCCTCTGTGTTGTACAGTTATTATCAGAAAATGCTATCATGGTGAAATTTGTTGTGTGACTTCTATGGGATCAAGTTATATCAGTGCCAGTGATTAAAGGCAGGGCATCTCTTTTGCATGCCTGAAAATTAATATTGTGTAAATACAATGACATTTAGAAGAAAATGCCATCTGGGAACCTTTAACAAACTATAGGAGCTAGAAACTCAATTTCAGTGGAATTATAATGGCTGTTACACTCTGATTTCAATTTTTTTCTCGCGAGAAAAAAAATCCTACCATAGACTGTACACTAAATGGCTATTTTTTTTCTTTCACATTTTTCAAATTCTGGGCAACTACTGACCCCCAGATTTCACAGACATACCCTTCATCAAAAGCCCAAGGACATGAGTTGCCTTTTCCTGGTCTTCGGGGATGTTTGCAAATGAGATCCTCTGCCTTTAAATCTGATTAATTCAATACTGGTAAATTAATTCTTGCTTCTCCTCAAGTAAACAAAGACAAGACAAATCCTTCCATCCTGGATTTACTCTCTAGCCAGTGTATATATTGGTATATGTTTCAACTCATTTGGTTCTTGCAGCATTTTTTATTTCTCCCAATCATGTCACTGCCCTTCAATGTCTTGCTTGTGCAATGGTGTATTTCTGCTTCAAACTTCAACACTGAAATGTGTCATTCGTTACACAAATTCATTCAAAATTTGTAAAAATTCACAAACGATGTAAACAATCTTATTCTCGTTATTTTGTAGGAAATCAGTGAAAGAAATTTACAGAGGGGTCAAGAAAACCCAGCCTCGCGCCGATACAGTCTGCGATCTTCGGCGGAGAATGTGGGGAAGGAAAACGTCACTGCACAACCGAAACCGAAAACCAATAAGAAGAGGCCAAGTGACGAATTCCAGTCCAGTGAACCCGCTTCCAAGGTAAGAGGTCTTTTGTGGAGGAAAGAATTGGATTTGTATTCAATACATTTAATCCATCAAGATTGTTTGAATACAGGCTATCCCTGTTATAAACACCTGGATATAACGAGGACCCGCTTATTACGAGGACATTTGTCTGGTCGCAACTTTTCTTGGAAAAGTGTACAAATTTTGTTGAAGACAAAGAATGCCATTTTTGACAATTTTGAAAAAAAAGTTTTTAAGTTATGAAAAAAATTTAAGAAAAAATACAAATCAATAACTGTCAGTGACTGTATAGCAAATGTGCACAATATTCTGCACCACCCCCCCCCCCCGAAAAAAATTAATAAATGAGTTGATTTAAAGATAAATGTAAAGAATTGTCAGAACAAAAACAATTACAAACTAAACCAGCTCTATGATTGATTGATTAGATGCTGTACCTCCTCTATGTAAAAGTGTAATATCACGTTAGTAATGAAGTCATACTCTTCAATCATTTATTGAAAGGGAACTTCTGTATTCTTGCTGCAAAAATTCACCAGCGACACATTAAAAGAGTGATTTGCAAAATCACCTGAATAGTTTGGATAGGCAGGGCTGGAGATTAGCATCTGCCCACCCACCCAAGCCAGGTGATTGTGGTGTTGGGTAGGTAAAAATAGAATGTTACCTAACCGGCTGGTGGATAGAATTATTGTAGATGTTGAGTATATGTTTATCCGCCCATGCCAGGTGATTTTAGTGTCGGGTAGGGAAAAATAAAATGTTACCTTACCGGTTAGTGGGTACAATTATTGTAGATGTTGAGTCTATGTTGTATTTGGAAAGGTAAATTTCCTTTTGGGCAGGTAACTTTTCAAATTATGTGCCCAACTGGTTAGTACAAAAAATGCCAAGATACAGCCTCGACAATTTGAGATGTGAAATAAATACATTTGAATATGACTGCATGACATTTACTAAAAGAAAAATTGTTTATACTTGTATGAAATAAAACAGTACACATTGGCTGAACTGTCCAGTAAATGCATAGCTGCTAACTGTTCCTAATTTTTAGTAATGATTACTAATTTTAGTCTCTGTTGTTATTCAGTTTTGCCTGTTATATGATTCTGAAGCAATTAACTAACGTTTGTTAAGACAAAGAAACAGTACTGTGTACCAGCTTCTCATGCCAATTGTTAGTTAGATATAGCAATTTCCCAAACAGGGCATTATTTACTAATTTCTACTCAGGACGAATATATGGCACTATGATAATGTAGATATATAATGTACACTTGTTTTCGACTCCAGCACCTACAAAGATTCAGCTATCCTTCCTAACCATATCCTTGCCTTCACCCCTCCTCCAACCTAATAGGGTAAGGAACCCGCTGACCTCGCTGCGGCCATAGTCATACACAAGGGGGCGGTCCGACAAATACACAACGTGCTCTTAGACGCAGGGCTCAGGAAAACAACAAACTAATCAAATTCAACCGGTAGATACATTTCAGGTTCACAATCATCAGTCGAACACGTTGGGATATCTATTTGTCATCTGTACCCCAAACGAAGTCTCACAGAGGGGACTATGAAAAACAGGCTCTATAGCGTTTGTGCTGTCGTATATCGTGTCTTATGTGAGTATCTGGTCTAAATGTCTAAAACTATTGCCTACAGGGTGATATGCGTGTTAATTGTACTTCCACACAATTCTGATTCTGATTCTAGATACAGATTGATAAGTAGAGTGCAGGGCTGTCCAAACTGAAACACAGAAGTTGACAAATGTTATGGTATTCTAATATTCTATACACAAAATTATTGTTGCTATTGAACAAGCTCATATCTAGACCGACCAGAATTAATTTTGAGGGGGAATTGTCTGACATAATCATATATGATATGTATCTGGTATGGGCTTGAGGTGAGGGAACAATTGATTACTGTGAATTGCCTCTCAGCAAATTAGCCAAGTCATATGAAATATATGATTAGTCTATGCTTTATTATCCAAATTTCTAAAAATTAATGAAAATGACAAAGAAAAATGACTACGCTGTCCTTATATTTCTTGAGTCAGAAATTTAAAATGAATAAGGGACTTTGAGTGGGAGAGCGTGTCCAACAATATCTAAACAGAAATAGGGTGAAATTCATTACATTATGCAATATAGTATTACATACTTGAAGTCAACATTTTAGAAATTCACTAAAAGGTGTAAAAATAATCATCTATTATTATCCTGTATCAGAATTTGTAAATCTGATGTGATGTTATACTGGTTGGATTTGACTGATTGGAAACATTCTTGAACTTTGACTCGTGTGTTTAAAGTTAGCAGCGTTCCAGACATTTGAAGCAAATCTTAGAAACAACGTATTCAGATAGTAAAGTCATGAGGACGCCAGCACTGGGTAAGATCTGGATGACCATAGTCTGGGAACAAATTGTTTGGGTTTTTTTGTTTTCTGAGTTTCCGTGTGGATTTTGAAGAGTCTTACTTTAACTTGGGCACTGCTGCTTCATAAGGTGTATTGCTGGGTATTTTGGGCGAGGCGGCAGCAGAAGTAACTACAGGGGTAAAAAAATTACAGGTGTGTTTCATCTAATTGATGGCCAAATGTGACATATCAAGGACTAAACTTGCTCCTGCAAGCTCAAGCTAAGGATAATCTCAAGATATGTATCCTTTGTTTATGCCTCCAACCGTCACTTCTATTTTCACGGACCTTAACAAAAGATGAACCAATAAGGTAATACCATGGTTTTCGAACCAATCAATACATGGTATTGGTTGGTCACATGACCCATGTCACTCACGACAATGGTACTACATGGTATGATCATTGTTTAAACAGGATGATTCAACTCCATTTTATAAGAGGTTGCGGCCTGCGTAAGATGCTCATTATCGGGAGCGTAAGGATGCAATAAACAAATCTACAGTTAAGACTTCAGCTTCTAGTGTCAAAAATCACCTGGGGACCCACAAATCACGATCGACTTAAACGAAATTCGAGTTACAGTTGTCGTACACATTCTATTTAAGAGATGAAGAAACATGTATAGGGAAAATTGATGCTGTCAAAAAGATTGAGAAGGCAGGGAGGGAATGGGTAAGTTCATGACATCTTATAAAAGCATCGTGCTGCAGGCATACAGCGATCAAAGTCAACCATTAAGACCTTCAAGCACAATGACAGTTTGTGGGCCACGTTCGAGAACCTAAGGACAAATGATTGAACGACGTATATTGCCTCCCTTTCGCGCGACATCAAAAGAATATGAATAGCAAGAATAGACTTAGCGCGATATCCGCATAAAACAAGAATCGACTGCAAGGACGAGAAAGACTTCCCTTGAAAAAATGCCCAGAACAATGATTAGGACTGTCAAAGATCTTCGAACATAGTTAAGTAAATTCCGTAGCAACTTGGTCGATGTTGAGTTTCGAAGTCGCGTACCGTATAAACACACTTACGGGGACTAACAAGCTGCCTCTTGCTACCAAACTATTGCTTGGCGGGAACCATATATGTACTCTTGCAATTATTTTTATGAATTTTCACTTCTTGTTTTTTCTGAGCTATTAAAATCGATTTGATCAAGCAGTGGATCGTTATGTTACTGAGGAGGTAAGGTCCTTGTCACAGAAATAGATTGCGAAATGCACTAGCAGAAATATAGCTGTTCTTTATGTTTATTTATATTCTTGAAAATCAAAGAGTCACGGGAAGAGAGATGAGAGCGAAGGAGTGAATCGTTATTTGTGTGGGTTAAAATATACCATCCATTTCAGGAGGTTAACCAAGCGGCAGAGGCATTGCATATAGTGTCGCGGATTCTCACCCAGTGATTCCGAGGAGCAAGTCGATTGCGATGATCTCTTTGCGCCAAGAAGGCTACGCAAAGAAATAGCCAAAGCCAGACACCAGAGAGACCCTGAAGAAGAAGGAAGATGTCGTGGACTCAGGGAGCTGCCCAAAAGGATCTTGACACGACCAAAAGAAGAAGGCAGAGAAGCCAAATCTAAAAGAGGTAAGCTTGATGAAATTTAGAAGACAGACTAATAATAAGCGAATTGTGAGGAAGCACAACGATATAAAACACATATGTTACAACTTTACGACCATATTCTGAGCAGTGAGTTATGAATGAGTACAAGTAACACCTCAACGTAGAACCCACGAAACGTTCAGGACAGTTGATGCTGTCACTGGATATGTTATACATGATAATAAGTTGGAAGATGAGTTTCTATGGCCGATAAAAAATTTTGCAACACGCAGTCTATGAGGACGAAACTGGAAATGATTAGATGCATCGTCAATAATGAATTTAATTCATTCTTACCACCTAATGATATTATAGAACTGCAGATTTTTTGAGGCTTCATTTGAGACCTTATCAGAGAATCCGGTCCGCTCGAAGAGCGCACAATCCTGTTTGTAAGAGAACAATAGTCAATCGAACAAACCAATCCTGACTAAGTATAATATTACACAAACACATGAACAATCAACAACATTTGATATAAAAAGGAATAATAGCCCTACTAAAATTTATAAAGATAGAAGAAGATCATAGACAAAACGAATATGGCGTGACTAGAGTGATGAGTGTGATCTCGTGTGTGTGGTATGTATCTTATCTAGCTATACACGGCTGTACGACAGCGAAGCGTAGGAATACCTGGGCTGAGGCTGATTTAGCCCCACAGTTAACAAGATAATAGCCCTCATTATCCTCATCAGGGTTCAAATGTAATAACATACTGGCTCACTAAATAGGCGCGAAAGTAGCACCCAAAATAAAATTTTATTGTCCTGCCTTGATCAGTTGATGTTGATAGAGAATGATGATTGATGATATGAGGGGGGAGCGGGGTGAATATGAGAGCGATCTTGTACTGTGATAATGACCTAATATGACAGTGAGATGGTGATGATGATGATGATGATGATGATCACGACGATGATGAACTATGATAGGCGATACTAAATGTAAACTGCAGATAGTCAAGTTTATTTCTTCAAAGCTTAATGACTTCAATATGTCATTTTGAATTGCTTTTTCTAAGCAGATCGCATGGCCAGAGTTTCCTTTGAAAATGAGAAGCTGGATCTGTATGAACTGTGTTAGCGTGTCATAAACTGTAAACACTATACTTTCGCGATACACTTTCGCGAATAGGAGCCCGACGGCCATTTCGCGTGCATGAAACTTTTCGGGAACTCACTGACCATGAAAAAGTAAAAATATAGCGAAATTTGTAGAGAAGCAGTTGGGTGTTTTATTAATAAATTATCACACGATTAAAAATATTTGTTTTAATGCTCTGCAACTCATCGTAAGTGTGCGGCACCAATTACTTGAGTCATCTTTGACTTGTATTTGTATTGGCTTAAAAAACAGCTGTGTATACACATCTTTCGGCATGGCATTTTCTTCCGAATTGATCCTCACGAACTCGCGAAGTAATGCTCCGCGAACATTTTCTGGTTTTACAGTAGTTTGGAGATAGGAGTTTGCGTTGCATCAGCAATACCTCTTTAAATGCATGTTTAGGAATTTTGATTCACTCTTTTGTGTAATCCATTTATAGTGAGACAGCTGTATATTTGATGATTGCCCAATATAATTTAATATAATAAGTGTAATATGATGGATTATACAAAAGAAAGCCATAACTGCGCATGAATTCTAATTTGGGGACTTACAGGACCTACTCCACTGTTTTTCAATATTGTGGTGGTAAACTGAAGGAAACAAAAGCCTGTTTAGATGCACAGATTTAAATGACGCAAATAAATCTTGGTGCTATGTACATCATGTCGTGACAAAACTTTTACAGTCAATTTATTTTTTATTATCTGAGATATGATTGTTACAGAAGCTACAATCATTGCCGATGCTAAATCGTATTTGACGAGTGAACACTTATCGCCAGAATAAATTCTTTGTTTTGTGGAGTTTTAATGTCGTACCTGTTACATTATTAACAAGAAGTAGAGGAGAAAGAAGAACACAGAATAGAGAAAGGAAACAAAACTCACATGTTAAATTTGAGTAAAAATATTGAGTAATCTGGTGCATTATAGTGTAAACCTCAAACAGCTGTTACTTTTTAGAAGTGTACAATGGAGACATCTTCTGCAAAAAATTATAGATAACAGCGATCTGTTGAGCAATGTAGTTTTCATATTTTTTTGTCAATTCCTAAAGTTACAATAAATGTTGGAGTTACATGTATTTATTTTAACCCTCATTTGGGAGCCGGCCGGGCGGGGCTAAGCCCCGCCCCACATTTTTTGGAAATTTTTAACCGTGAGAAGGTACTGGCCGCATATTCATCGACTTTTTTCTTTGAATTTGCTCTCTTTTGAGC
>JZLH01S0101402.1:5893-22310 GCA_001188425.1 Eucidaris tribuloides
ACTTTTTATCAAATATCTGATTTGGTCTTGCTTGTTGTGCAAGTATGTCCTAGCAAAAATGATTCTACATGTTTTTCTGAAAGAATTTAGATACTTTCTCAACTGACACTTCAGAAAACGGCAAATTATTGAAAATTTGTGTAAAAATCCAATGGGAAATTCTCCAAATTTTATTCCATAAACAAGGATAAGATAAACTTAGAACAATCATAACTCTTGAACCGTTCAACCAAATTTGCTCAAACTATCAGTATTTCCCAT
This sequence comes from Eucidaris tribuloides, assembly GCA_001188425.1. Taxonomy (NCBI): domain Eukaryota; kingdom Metazoa; phylum Echinodermata; class Echinoidea; order Cidaroida; family Cidaridae; genus Eucidaris; species Eucidaris tribuloides. The sequence goes on from JZLH01S0101402.1 coordinate 6,155, forward strand.
CTTGTATTGTTCTGTACTCTCTGAATTCAGTAAGATGTCCGCGTTTCATACCCCTTTAACATTTTGAAACAAAAGATTTTATATTTCTTCAGAGTGGAAAATTCATACTTTTGAAATATTATCTTTACTTTTACAACAGCCTACTCTAATTACAACTAACAAAAAGTGACATATTAGTTTTTTCATAATTATCATTTTCTCAGAATAAAATTCTGTTTAAATTGTATGGCACACATTTGCAATATGACAACTATGGAGTGTAGAAAAAAAAATGTATATGAGAAGATGTTTCATTAAAAGACTCTGTCTTTACAAATAAGTTATACATTTATATCCATAGTAAAATGTACAGATTCTACCCATTAAAGGTAAATGACATGATTGGGGGTAGTTCTCAACTTAGGCTGAAACTACTCTAGACTCAAGTAAACTATGCAAGGATTCTGCTGTGAATACTTGTGTCAAATGTTGAGTCATTTAAAATTCTAATGTCAATATCCGTCGTCGTAGGCACCAACTGCTTGTGTGCTCTCTATGGGTCCTATTTTATCGTGCCCCGATAAATCTTGTTCATGCTTGATTCTCCTTATGTAAGCAAATTAAAGACAAATCCTTCCAGCTGGGAGATCCACGCCAGTTGGTGTATAGTTGGTATATATTTCAACTCATTTGGTTCTTGAGGCATTTTCAAGTATTCCCAATCATGTCACTAACCTTTAATATAACAACTGACAGATTACAATAGCCTCAAATGGAGAAATAAGACATTCCCACTTCTTCCAACACATTGATTTCTCTTTGATATAACCACTTATTCCAATTAAATATATCGATTTATACATTATACTACAATAATAATTGATGGCATTCATCTTTTTTTTTATAAAAGAACACACACAAAATATGCATAAAAGCTTTTCATCACTACAAACGAATGTTATATTATTTCAAATTATATCATAAAATGTACTCGGTGTCATGCATACATACATACATACAGTGTGAGTCAATAAAAATAAAAACAAATTTAATCCCAAATTTCTCAAAACTGAAAAAAAGAGATTTCATTAATCTGATATTGGGGAATGATAGCCTTTATCATTTTACTTTCATATGAAATACTGGTCATTCATATTTGGTCACAGGTTTATGTTAAGCAATCAATTTTTCAATGTCAAAATTTTTTCTGTCCAAATTTGTGAAGTTTGACAGGATGACATTTTCCAGAGCATTCATAACAAAGCAACTCATCATGCTTGCACACTGCAACCTCAAAACTGGAACAAAATCAATTGTAACATGTCTTATAAAACTGATTGCTGAGCAGTCATCCATGACTGAATATCAGTATTGAAATTACTTTGATTTTTTAGGGAGCCATTTTGAAAAAAAAATCACCAGATCTATTTTCATTTTACCAGAGCCATTTTCAGTTTTCCAGAGCTATTCTTTTTTTCAGGATTCAGGTAATAATCATGGTTTTGCATCGTAGTTTGCCTTGCTTGTTCAATAACAAATTCATGTATCATTGTATCATGTACTAACTATAATAGATGTATTTCCTATCAGTCTGTCATTTAAATAATGTGTCCATCACTCCATTTACTGATCCGGTGCCGCACAGCGTTGTGAAAAATAGGACCCTTGGATTATCGGAGTTTCAACTCGATATGCAATTTGCGGCAGTGCCACGCCCGTGATTAATAAAAGCCCACTCAGTTACAGTCAGAAAGCGTCGCTGCAAAGGAAGTATTGCTGCGCTGGCTGCCTGGCTACTATACGGGCGCCGATGGCAGACCTGGACGGGAGTGATTTTCATGTTGGGAGTCGCTCGGTACTTAGCAGTTTTAGGCAGTTACGAGAGCGATCTCAGATCAGACGAGAGCGAAATCGCTCGTCACTCTCGTGTATTTTCAATGCTGCTGAATATGAATGACCAATATACCACAGGAAAGTGAAATGAATATGCTATCATTCCTTGATATCGGATTTTATGTCTTTTTGTACTTTTGACATATTTAGCTTTGAATCTGGGTTTCATTTTTAATGATTTACACTGTAGAGCACAGATCTTGGGAAAATACACTCAATTAAAACATTGTACAAATAAAACAGGCAGCTGAGCTTGATCAATAAATCAGGTCTCTGCAATGATTTACGAAATCTTTCATAAAGTGGACAAAATAAAACATTTAAATTCTGAAAGACTTTGTTTATTGATTTGGAATACATCTGTCAATGATATCAAATATTTAATTAATGTATTGATTAAACAACGTAAATTATGAGTTACTGTTTTACTGAAAGACAACGTTTGTGGTTGGAATACATGAAAGGCTCCAATGGTGACAATTTAGGTGACTTACATCTGGCAATGACAATTTCAATGTAAGTTCAAACTTAAAAACAAATGCATTTGTATTCATTACTATAAATAAAAAGGCAAAACCTATGTCATCTTAAAATCTATATATGATGATTTGATTTCATATCTTTAAAAATGTAGTTATGCAAATTAGAATACTTATATTCTATTTTCACTTTTTTGGTACAGGTAACAAATCTGGCACTAGAATATTAACAACGACAAACCCACACAAAAAATTCCTATAACCTTCTGTTTTAGGAAGACCTACTGCAATGTCACAAATATCATATCAGAATGGAGGCTGTGTCACACTGTGCCATCTAACGATTCCGTCTGCCTCCGTCTAAAATATTTACCTCAGACGGTGTCAGACGGTGGCAAATGGAATAGAATAGAATGGAACAGAACGGAAATGCACCATCTGTCAACGTCTAGATACATTTGTAATCCAGTTGAAAAACAAATTAAAAAGTCCAGTAAACGTTTAATGAACCTACACGTTTGTTTTTCAGACGGAATCTTTAGACGGCGCAGTGTGACAGTAGCTTAAAGTAATAGGCCAACATTGTGGAGCTTCAAATCAAAAAATTGTCAAACTTTGCTATCTGAGCTACATAGTAGTGTTTGAATGGACAAATAAACACCCTAGAATACAAAAATTTGGAAATTTATGCTGCCACTGGCAAGATATGTATGAGTAAACAATTATTACTCGGGGTGAGTAAAAAATAGCCTACATCCACACACGGTAAGTCTATGGGATGACATGGGCACGTGAATCCGGTTAACTTACGATTTTCACCTTTTTAAAGCACTAAATAATCATTTTGAAACACAATTTTTTCAGGACTTTATTTTCAGTACCTTATCAAACACACTTGGAGCGTGGAGGATTATGTAGCTCACTATTTTTTGACTTTGGTAAATGTTAGCCAGTGGCTTTAACAAACCAACTTGGACTTGCCCTTCCAGTGGTTTTTCTCAGCCTCTCATGGGGACAGGTAATATGAATTTGTACAAAGTATATTTTCCTTATACATGTACAGTGCACTCTCGTTATAAAGAACACTGGTATAACAAAATTTCATTATAAAGAAATAAAATCTCTGGTCCCATATCTTAGATTTCCTTTGTATTCTATTGTTTTTGCAACCCTGACATAAATAAATTTTGTTATAAAGAACAAATTTGATGGGTCCCAAGGACTTCTTTATATCGAGAGTGCATTGTATCTACAATTATGATCCTTTTCCTCCTTTGTTGTCCCTTTTTATTACCTGTCACATAATTTACATCAGCATGTGGAAAATTTGTACAAGCTGTTAGCACACCTTGAAGTTCATAAACCTTTCTACTTTGATATTGTTGTATATAAAATCATCAGTATTTCATTACACTGTATTTCACCTGTTCCAATCCTTTGTAGATTTGTCACATGTTAGTACCATATCTAGATCTAAGCTGTTTTAATCATTACACTGTATTTCCCCCGTTCCAATTCCTTGTAGATTCGTTACATGCTAGTACCATATCTAGATCTAAGCTGTTTTAATCATTACACTGTATTTCCCGCGTTCCAATTCCTTGTAGATTCGTTACATGCTAGTACCATATCTAGATCTAAGCTGTTTTAATCATTACACTGTATTTCCCCTGTTCCAATTCCTTGTAGATTTGTTACATGTTAGTACCATATCTAGATCTAAGCTCTTTTAATCATTACACTGTATTTCCCCCATTCCAATTCCTTGTAGATTTGTTACATGTTAGTACCATATCTAGCTCTAAGCTGTTTTAATCATTACACTGTATTTCACCTGTTCCAATCCTTTGTAGATTTGTCACATGTTAGTACCATATCCAGATCTAAGCTGCTTTAATCATTACACTGTATTTCCCCCGTTCCAATCCCTTGTAGATTCGTTACATGCTAGTACCATATCTAGATCTAAGCTGTTTTAATCATTACACTGTATTTCCCCTGTTCCAATCCCTTGTAGGTTCGTCAAGACCGCATCCAGGTCCAATTCCAGCTGGTCCAGCTCCTGTGTCAGTTGGTCCATCTCAGTCCTCTGGGTCATGTAGCGAGTGATCAGAGCTGATAAAATCATGAAAACAACAACACCAAACTACATTGAGAACAAGAATAATCATAATGTGGAATTTTAAAGACACAGCTAACATTGTGAGCTTCAATTTAAAAAATTGTTTAACTGTGACATCTGAGCTACATAGTAGTGCTTAAAGGAAGAAGGAGCCAGCAACTAACAGGCACAAGTTAAGAAAATAAATGACATTGTGAGTATCGTGAGAACTATGGTACATGGTGATAAAGACAGCCTAAATAAGGGGTGCTGTGTGATACTCACCCAGCACCCCTATAAATTAGTTAATTTGTGTTTATTTTACGTCTTTGCAAGTTTTATGTGGGGATAAAACTTGTAGAAACAGCTATAGGGGGAGGAGCTTATCGGTTCAAACAGTGCATACATTACCATGGCGTGACGAACACACGTCGGGTGGCATGCATCGGTCACGCATGGTCACCTTCAATCCAGTGCATTTCCATTGCCATTTTTTAATGGTTCATGATAATGGGTTTTTTTCATAGAAGCATGTATGAAATATGTTTATGATAATATATTGAATGCACAGGTAAAATCATTTTCAAATTTCTGAGAAAACAGCACTTTTAAAGAATTTATATCATATGACATATGGGGAGCTGCTCGCATGTGATATCAGAAATTTAAAACTTAAAACTTCCATAACTCTGTTATTCTTTGGTGGATTTTCATCAAACTTTCATTAATATGTTTCATTGTTCTGCTTTTATTAAAACCAACTTGATTATCAGGGTGAACCTTGCCTTTAACTGATGTTGAAAGGGTTCAGGGAAAATTACTAATTGGAACTGTCTAATTTGAATGTGGAATTGTGACCAAAGTTGACCATAGTACAAAAAGAGTGAATGAAAGGAAATAGTGCAACTCAATCTCTCGGCTTACTAGAAACATAGAATAATGTCTTCCACTGACCTTGCCCTACATCTAATTCCAAAGACACACCCATAAACGGGGCTTAACTGAAAACCTTCACTGCACTGGGTTAATTTAAGACACAAAAAACATCAGAAGAGGCTGAATCTACCCACTTTATATAAGTTTATTTACAAGTGAACAGTAGAATCAAGTGTTTATTTCCTGAAGAGTACAAATATTGTGATCACAAGTTAACCGACCTTAACTACAAACCTACACCCAGTTGCACTGGGTTATTTTGAGACAAAAAAATATCTGAAGCCACAAAAGCCTGGCATCACACTTAACCCATTGCTTCCGAGATTCTGTACTTTCTGCCCTGGTTTAGTAGGCAAAGGGTTAATAGGTGCATTTTACTTCACCAGTAAAATCAAGTGGTCAACATCCTGACCCCACAGTTAAAAATATTGAAGTACCTGACGTAGTAACGTGGTTCACAATCAAGCGGATGTTATTGAATGGTATATCACTTATCTGTACATTTATCTAAGTGTTGTGTTTTTGTCTGTCTGTTTTGCAATTAGTCACAAATCAGACTACACAGGAATATATTAACAAATTTCAACCCTAAACTAAAGCAATGTGAGAGCCGCGTGACCAATGACCTTTGAAATTTCAACTCTGAAATCTAATCTGTTCATCCCTGCAATCACAGTATATACCAAAGTTTCATTAAAATCTGATCTGTGTTTTTCAATTTTTGAATATTGACAAATTTTCATTTTCTGGGTTATAGCAACAAAGCAATTGATGTAACACCGTTTTTCTTACTTTTGCCCCCCCCCCCCATCTCAAATATGTATTGAAACACCTATGTGTGTGTCGGCTTTCTTCTGTGACTTTTAGGTTTTAAGGGGGCGTGGCCCTCTAGTCCCTCCTGGCTATGCCAGTGGTGGTATGAAAAGGGTTAATGAAAGGAAATAACTCAATCTTCCGGCTAACTGCAAACATGGAATCACATCTTCCATCGACCTTGCCCTACATCTACCCCCAAAGAACACACCCACAAACAGGGCTTAACTGAAAACCTACACTCACTTCCACTGTGTTAATTTGACACAGAAAATCATCTGATGCTGCTATATCTACCGACCTCATGAGTATATTTCTGAAAATAGTAATATCAAGTGGTTTATCAGCCTTGGAACAATACAAATTGTGATTTGCAGTTTAGGAGATTAACTGAAACTCTACACTCACTTTCACTGGGTTAATTTGAGACAGAAAACTAGAGCAGTTCGACTGCGCGCAGTCGATGGGTATGCCCCCGCAGTCCACACTCCCATCCAATTGATGTAATTTGAAAATCTTCAAGTCACCATGGTAGCAAAACCAATGAGATCAATAAGCCCATGTGACCTTTGACCAAGTTACAGTAAAATCGAATAAGCAGTTCTAAAATTATTGTGACAATGAGCTCAATTCGGACATGAGGCCCGGTGACCTTTGACCTCTGACCTTTCAACTCCAAGATCGAATCAGTAAATTGGTGCCTTATATTAGATACTTCTCCCAAGTTACATCAAAATTGGACCAGTCATACTCAAGTTACCACAGTAATGAGCCCAAATCAGACATATTTTAGGCCCGGTGACCTTTGACCTTTCAGCTCCAAAATCTAATCAGTTCATTGGTGCCTCATGAAACATACTTCACCCTTGGAAGTTACATGAAAACCCGACTGGCCGTTCTCAAGTTATCGCGGTAACGAGCCCAAAGCAGAATTATTTTAGGCCTGGTGACCTTTGACCTTTCAGCTCTAAAATCTAATCAGTTCATTGGTGCCTTATAATACATACTTCACCCAAGTTACATCAAAATCCGACCAGCCATTCTCAAGTTATTGTGGTGACGAGCCCAAATCAAAAATATCTTAGGCCCAGTGACCTTTTATCTTTCAGCTCCAAAATCTAATCAGTTCATTGGTGCCTTATAATACATACTTCACCCAAGTTACATCAAAATCTGACCAGCCATTCTCAAGTTATCGTGGTAACGAGCCCAAATCAGACATATTTTAGGCCCGGTGACCTTTGACGTTTGAGTTCCAAAATGTATCAGTTCATTGGTGCCTCATAATACATACTTCACCCAAGTTACATGAAAATCCGAATGGTCGTTCTTAAGTTCTCACAGTAACGAGCCCAAATCAGACATATTTTAGTCCTGGTGACCTTTGACCTTTCAGCTCCAAAATCTAATCAATTTACTAGTGCCTCATAGTACATACTTGGTCCTAGTTACATCAAAATCCGATTAGTGGTTCTTAAGTTATTGCGGTAACGAGAACCGGTAACAGACGGACGGACACACGAAAGGATGGACGCACGGACGGACAACCCGAAAACATGATGCCTCCGGCAACTTCGTTGCGGAGGCATAAATATCTGAAGCCACTAAATCAACACACTTACCTATTGCTTCCATGATTCTGTACTTCCTGTGGACTTGACACATCGAGGCAACTGAGGTGGAAACCTCAAAAACCGTTCTAACTTTTCTTGTAAGTTTCCTTCTAACTCACTGAGTTAGAATCTTTGCTAACTGTATTCTGAAATAAAATTGTTCTATTATGACTTTATCATCAAATAATTAGAGGGAATTGAGAAAGGTGACCCAGCCCATGGACTAGCCGTTATTTTACGTGGTGACAGCCGCTCTACCTCTATAGATTGACATACAAGTTACAGACAGAACAAAATCTGGATTCCCAGCTGCGAAATAACATGAAAACCTCATTTCCACCAAAAACTGAGAAACGAGGTTTTGTCAGCAACAAAAAGTATTATATTACTGTCTCATGTGATGTGAATTCAATACACACCATTAAGATCTGCCATGTTTGCTGCGGTTACGACATCACTCGACAGGATTTGAGAATCATCATAAACATCCTTGACGCTGGCGTAATTGTTGCTTGCTTCATCGGTTGCCGTGGCAACAAGTGATTCCAGATTTTGTTCCTCTTGCACAATGATTTGAAGCTCCTAAATAAAATGCCAAAACAGATTACAAGATTAAAAGATTAAAAGTTTCAAGATGGTACTACTTGGAACTAACAACTCCAGAGCTCTTCAAAACAAGTGGTGCATTTGACCACAACACATATAAAAAACCCTCAATTAGTTTAACAATCCAACTGTAGAGCACTTTCATATCTTTTGAAAGATGTGCAGTGTATGAATGCTATTCTTCATATCTAAGATTGATTTTCAATTTCTTCCCGGTTTGGGTTTTGTTTTTTCGCAGCAAGAAATTTGAGGAATTTAGAAATGTGCTCATCTGAAGTTTTTAAATATTTTGGGCATAGAGATTCAAGGAAAATTACAAATTTAGGAAAAGAAATTTACACATTGGGATTTCTGTGTGCATGTTTGTCCTACTTGTTTTTTATTTGGTTTGTTTGATTTTGATTTTTTTTACTTTTATGTTGTTTGATTTTATGAATATCGACAAACCTGTGACAGTAAACTTAAGAATACTAAAGATTGTCTGATGTCTTGACAGTTAAGTCCAACTAAAATTTCTTCTTAGAAATATTTTGAATATTAGCACACACTCCTCCAATCCACCCACTTTTGTTGTTTACCTTCAATGGTTGTTGCTAGAATGTTTTTCATGGACACTGTACAACCACACATTTGGAAAGTTTTTATACCAGATACATTTACCTGACAATCAAGGAAAAGAAAGTCCTAAGATTTTAAGATTATAAGAACAATGGTTATGAAAATAACAACAAATTTGCCAACCCAATATCCAAGAGACCACAAAAGTACTACACAGATTTGCTGACAGTTTACAAATTTGCCTTCATTTTTCATGGAAGGCGGTAAAATGTTATATTTGTCACTTAAAGGTAAACGACATGATTGGGGGTAGTCCACAACTTGTGGTGAAACTATTCTACAATCAAGTAAAATGTGCAAGGATTTTACTGTGAAAATTCGGTGGTCAAAAGTTGACTCATTCTAAAATAATTTCCATCAGTATTGCCTTGTGACAGACAAAATCTGTTGAGTAGCTTTCTATGGGATCTATTTATATCGGGGTTCAAGAGAACCACAATGTTTGTGTATTCATGCTTGACTTAGCACAAGTAAACAAATTCAAGATAAATCCTTCCAGCCAAGATATACACTCCAGCTGGTGTATCCATTGACATGCTGTTTCAACCAGTTTGGTTCCAGAGACATTTTCTATTTCTCCCAATCATGTATTAGTCACTTAACTTCCATACAAATCATAAAACAAGCCATAACCAGCAAAAAGACAATAGTGAATACAGTGGTCTCCGGATAATGGGGTAACATTTAAAGGGGTACTCCTGATAAATGGGTAAAATTTAGCAAAACATTGCTTATGTTTCTTATTGAAATTTACTCCATATAATGGGGTACTCCTGTTAAATGGGTAAAAAACGGCTTGCAAATGCCTACCCAATTAAGTGGAGACCACTGTAACAGATTTTGGCAGGCAGTAAGAACCCCTACCCCACCCACCCCAGCAGGAACCCAGTCACAGCAAGGCTGCCACTCGTAGGGGAAATCCCCTACCGTAGGGGATTTTGGCCCTGCGTAGGTTGTAGGGGATACCTACGGGGAAAATGACCTTCCGTAGGGGAAACATAGGGGGTTTTGATGATTTGTAGGGGATGTAGGGGGTTTTGACAATTTTCAGAAATATTCGTAATTTTTCCAAGGAAATCCGATTACATTCGCCCATTTTGTCCATCTCCGCCGAAGAATTTGTGATCAATACTTTGCATTTCTAAGGTTATTTTTTAGGGAAAAACATACCTTCGTAGGGAAAAAGTTGATTTTGTACGAGAAAACATAGGTTCCTATGGGAAAATATGGTTAATTAGGCGTAGGGGAAAAGTGGTGTCCGTAGGGGAAAATACGCATGCGGCGTAGGGGGAAATCAAAATTTTGAGTGGCAGCCCTGAGTCACAAGCCCTCATCTTATTGTTTACCTCTTGTGCAACTTCTGTTTGTTGCCTAGCAACCGTGGCCCTCCTAACAGCATCCTCAGCCTGGTCTCTCTTGCCATTGAAGCAGGTCTGACCATCAGAGGCTTGACTAGTGAGGTCCTGGACTAGTGTTAGACGTGGTCCTCTGCATCGGTCAACTTGGACTCACCAGATCCTGGACCTGAATGAAAAGAAGGGAAAAAAGTGTGTCAGATCTATGCACTGCGTATTGTCTATTCCACTCTTATTCTCAATGACAATTTGAGTACTTACTTTGTTTATATACTCATACTTTATATATTTTGTGGTTAGTATTTCAAGTTTGGCAACATGTTTATTTTACATGAAAAAACACTTGTGAAAACCATTTTTCCTCTGAGCAAGCTTCCATCTAAAAGATGTGAATAACTAAATGTAATCATTAATGACTGAATAAATGAATATATGAATAAATAAATCCTTGAACTCAATATAAAACTGAACAAGAACTCTATTTTTAAATATTTTCTTTCCAGTACATTATTTGAGGTAGAAATATTAAAAAAAAAAAAATTGAAAAGGTAATTTTTCACAATCTTCACATACAGATCATCAGATCAGCATTTTTCACTAGGCTAGGTTTATTTTACACATGTAAACCAAAAATGTGTATTGGGTAAATGCATAAAAGAAAGTCATGAAATACAGTCAGTGCAGGTAGATCCAAAAAAATTAAAATTATTTTTTTATTACATCACCAAAGGAATTAATAACTCGCTAGTTTATAACTAGTAACTCACTAGTTTATAACTAGGGATGTATGTTTTTCTTATCCCTTATACGCAACACCTAATCAAATGATTCTGAACTACTTCAGAAATCAGTCTGTGGCTGCAGTAATATGGGCCAACAGGAATTATCATGTACCTAAATACAGGACCTGACCACTTTCCACTAAATACACAAGCAACCAGACTACCCATGAAGAAAATATGTAATTTCAGTAAATATTTTGATAATAATTATCTGAGCCATAATAAATGTGAAAAGAAATGTGCGATAGTCATATTGCTTCGTTATTGACAACATTTGTGATCACGCTAAAACTCACCTGACGAGCGATATCGTTGATGTTTGTCACATTCCTGCTGGTGTCGTTCATATTTTGACCTGTGACCCCTCTGACCCTTGCCGCCTCCGTGAGGTCATACTCGATGGTATCGACCTGAGATCCGACTGCTAGAGCATCTTGTCTGTGAAAGAGATGTTATCAATGAATTCTATCATTCCACTAGAGCTGCGCTCAGAGAGCGAAAGTACCGCCGTCAAAGTTACCATTTTCCTCCCTCACCACCCAATAACCTTGAAAATAATGTTTGAAAATAGTCTGATGAATGTTGTTATTAATGACTTTGCATTAATAAGAGAAAGTATTTATGAATATTGAAAACTGGACTTACTTCAGAGTTAAAGACGCTATATAACAGTGTGGAAGACCCGTTTAAAGAATGGTCAAACTTTGCTATCTGACATATCTGACAGTGTTTGAATGGACAAATAAACACCCTAGAACACACAAGTTTGGACAGTTATGCTGTTACTAGTACAATATGTGCACACACAAATTGGCACATTAATTTTTCTCGGCCGATAGGAAATTCTGCAACACAGCAGTCTACACGGGAAAGCTGGAATGGTCTCTCAATGATTTTCACTTTTGTAAAGCATGTAATGATCGTTTCAAACTGCAATTTTTTCAGGGCTTCATTTTTAGACCATATCGGAGACACTAGCAGCATGGGGAATCATGTAGCTCAGATTTTTTAAACTGGAAACATTGTTATACAATGTCTTTCAAGTAAGGTCCAGTTTTTAATATTTATATGTATGTAACTCTGAAGTAAGTCCAGTTTTCAATATTTATAATAATACTTCGTTTGAAAATGTTGATTAAGTTGCTGTGTTTTGCCATCATTCACCTTTTTATGATAAATAAATTGAATTGGTTTAAAAACAGCCAAAATCATTGAAAAATATCTAATTGTCCGCAGGCACTCACGTATTTGCCTAACTAGCATAATCGATTAGATACTCTGCGGCATGAAGCCGTTGACGGCGGTATACCACTTTCGGGGTCGGATGCTGCCCAAAAATATACAACATGCACTGAGCTACATGTATTGTGGGGGACTTTTCTTTTTGTGTTTTACTCGACATTGACATTGATACAAGATCTATGACCTTGAAAATTGAACTTGATCTAGCATTTTCCTTTTTGAAACATGTAAAAATTTCATGGAGTTAGATGTAAAACTGTGCCTGTGAGTGTTAACAAACATACAAACAGTTACTACAAAACTCAACAATTACAAAACATATTACAAAATGAACCTGTACAAATTCATTATGGTACATGTTGATACCAAGTTAACCTGTTGGCTAGGGTAACCGGATGTGTCCTGTGTTAACTCTATGGGATTTTCAGAATCTCGGAGGCAACGGGTTTACGAAATAGGATGTCCATATCTCACTTCTTTGTCTAATCATTATTATTTGCTCAAACAAATACTAGCATCACTCACAAAGATTGCCGCGACACATTCAGGCTCTCTGCCGCCCTCACGAGGGAAGCTGTAGCATTCTCTAGCAGTGGATCCACGACACCGTCAGCCAGACTGGTTGCGTTGATCTGTTGTACCAACCCCAGCATGTCGGTGGATGACCTGACCCCCATCTCCTGGGTGGCCGCGGCCGCCTGCTGGGCCTCCTGGCTGCTGTTTTCAGCTGCGGTCAGCTCCGAGAGAGCGTTGAGGGTGTCGACGTAGGCAGCTGTCATGTTGGCTTTGGCACTCAAGGCTACGGCCTGATGAAATAGATTTAAAAGAAAAAAATATTGTGCAATTGTCAGATTTAGAATATGATTCTTCACCAAAATGGCAATCTGTTTATGCAACCTGAAGTACCTTTCTAGCCACACTAAAGATAAAGTAGATACTAGAAAAACAAATCACATCAATGACACGACATAAAAGTTCTTATTGAAAAAGTGAACTACCAGCTGCCTATGAAAGCCATCTACAGTGTTTCTATCTGTGATGTTTTCTACATACAGGTTAGACTGGATGGTGAATCATTCCAACATAAAGCCACGGTGTGCGTACCTGATAGGTCAGAGCCTCTGTTTGTGCATTCCCAGCCGCCGAGGCCGCACCCGTGGTATTAAACCTGGCGACCTCGCTTTGGTAAACCCTGGTTTCCGACACCGCTCTCCCATCCGTAGCCTGCCGTAAGGCCTCTCTGGCAGTCGTGTTAGCCTCCTCCACCAGCCCCTGTGCCAGGGACACGTTCTGGGCTGCCACGTCTACAGGGAACCCCTGGTAGACAGAGTCTATCAGCTGCAGCCGCTGCGCGTTCTCCTCCGTCTCGGCGCCCCGGCTGGCGTCGACGAGGATCTCCTCCACGGTCTGACGCTGCCGAGCCGCGGACTCGACATCGTTTACCAACCCACCGACCTCCACTATCAACTGCTGCGCCTCCACCTGGAAGTCGACGACCTTGAATTTGAATGATGATAAAAATAGTGACATTTTATAATGCGCTGATATCCACCTAAATAGGTGCTTAATGCGCAGGTACATAGAATTACACAGAACACAGAACATTAATAGACAAAATAATGCGAGATTTATAGTTCAAAACCAGATTTCATAAAATAAGTTTTCAGAACAGATTTAATTTGAATTTTGGAGTCTGTTTTATTTTTTCCAGTGATTTATTCCACAATCACAAATTATGCTAAAAATAAAGGTTAGGAGTTTGTTTTTGAGCCGCAGACATTAATAACACCAATATTTAGCCCCGTATTACACTAGAATCAAAAGTCTGGGGTTTCTTTTTGAGTCGCAGATATTATTAGCATAATACAGAGCTTCATATTAGCGCCATTAACCCGTTGGAGACGATTTGATTTCACTATAACATGCATTTTCCATAGACCCAACACAAGTTAAGTCGTACTTGATCTCCAACAGGTTAATGTCCGCATCTCAAAAGCAATCTGCTGACTTTTATTTCTAGCGCAATACGGAGCTAAATATTAGCGCCATGAATGTCCGTGGCTCAAAAATAAACGCTGACTTTTATTTCTAGTGTAATACTGGCTAAATATTAGTGCCATTTAATGATCACAGCTCAAAAACAAACTCCCGACCTCCGTACTATTTTGATTGTTAGTTAATTCCACCTATTTTTCGGCAATAATTATCAATAATTATTGATATCGGTAAGGATTTTCTTAGCGATATATCGGCAGAGAATTTATTGGCAGAAGATTTTCAAAGATTAGGTGCACATTATGATTCGAGCAGCCATATTTGAACTCTTTTGAGACGATTAATTGAATGAATGAATTTGAAGTTGAAGTTATTAACAATATGACACATGTAACATATTAACAACAATTATACAGTTGTCAGATATCTATCCATACATTATTAAAAAGAAAAAGAAAACATCCATAATTGAAATATATGGTTTGTATAAAATTAATTGTACATCATACGTCATATCAAACCTGTAAATTAACCATAACTTAGTGATATACAAAATATGATTGAATTCCTTAAAGATACATACAAGTGTTAGACAAATTGATGCTTTCACAAAATTCCAATAGTGTACAGGGATTCAAACAAAGGATATTTTAAACTTTCAATGTTATTAAAGGGAGAACAAAAAGTTAGCGGGTGTGCCAGTTGGGATTGGTTCTCTGAGTTTTTAAACAGTATGCACAATATATCATATCTAATAATTAAGCAGGAACATTTACTTTAACTTACTATCATCTTATTTAATCCTTATGACTTATTGGTGCTGAAGAGTTAATTTTGAGGTTTTTTATGAGATGCTGATCTTGTCTTTTCTTTCGTAATATTTATGGGCCAATTATTCTACAGCTTTACTCTAATGAAAGAAATTTAAAATGTCCCATGTGCCCTACTACATTAAAGTACAGTCCGACCCCAGTTCTCCAGCTATCACTTTACTGGATCTCTCTTTCATTTGGACTGTGGATTTACAGGCACTGCCAGTAATTGAGATACCTTTATCAGAAGTGATATCATAAACAAGGACACCTGCTGGGTATCAGGGGAACAATAAATAAAGTATCACTTGTGTGAGCATTAGCTGTTGCAATATGTGCATGGTCTGTTGTTTATAATTCAATAGCTTATCAAATGTGTATACCCCACCTCCCCAAGATTTTGCTAAGAAGTAACTACGTCTAGGCATTATCTCTCTCACCCAGCCAAATCATTTTTTTGGATGGCTGCTGGTCCCGACCTGGCTGAACAACTGAGGTCGGACTTAGTGCTGGGCGATATTTTGATAATATTGATATTGTTCGATGTTGAAAAAATATTGAATACTCGATAATGATCTCATGATTATTTCAAAATATCACTGGAGGCACGATATGGCCCAAAATATCATCAATTTTGAAAACATAATGGGGTAAATGCATGCACTGCTGTGGGAGGGACCAAAAAATCCCTATAGCTATGAATACTCTGCACACAAGTGCTACTGCCTGTAATCATAGGTAGAAACAGGGAGGTGGGAATAGTAGGGAGACCTCCATGCTGTTCAGCTATCAAACTTGTGGTATCAAGAACAGTAGAGCATTAAGTGTAATTATCAACAAATATAACAACTCTGTCAACACACTGCCCACCAATAATGCTAATTATAAACAATTGGCACCTTGAATCTCCCAATCTAGTTACAAGAGGGTCT
>JZLH01S0101402.1:22557-37800 GCA_001188425.1 Eucidaris tribuloides
AATTTGAGAAATTTGACACTAATCTCCTGTTGTGTAGCTGATGAATATTATTACACTTTTTTCTGTAAAGTACTGGAGCATAACCCATCTTCATTTTAGACTTGTACTAGCCGACATGCAGTATTGTCATTCTCAGCTTCCAAATGGACAATTGTGCATCCTGTTTTCATAAATAAGCTCGGCACATGCTATGCTTTGTCTTCTTGCACTGAAGAAGTTGTTTTCACATTTATAATTAGGCCCAATCCACACCACCCTCACCAAGAAAAAAACAAAACAAAAAAACAATTTAAAAAGACAAATGCACGATATATTTTGACTAGAAGTTGAACTGCAGATCTATTCTTTGGTATGTACAGGTGTATGTATATATTTGAGAGAATAACTCAGCTTTATGAAGGGAAGTTCTTGCAGATGAGAAAATATGAAAACTAATTAAAACAGGACCTTGTGACAAATGTGTCCTGTTGAACATGTATATACGCTTCTGTGATGTCAGAACTCCAAAAGCCCTCCAGGCATATCAGGGTATCAGAACTCATCTTTCAGTTCCACAATGTCTACCACTGTCACTAGCTACCTCAGGGCCTAATTCCCTGAGGCTCTCTCATAAACATTCCACATATGAATGTGTCTGAATCAGATTATCTCCTCCCTCACAGTATTTAAGGATGATGGTAATTCCGTTACCGTGTAATTCCGTTCCGTTACCACAGTTTCAGTAAAACTGGAGAAGATATTTCAGAAAATGTTAGGTGAGGTTTTGAAGACTTGTATGCAGGCAGAGAATTTACAATTACAGAAAAAATAATTGAAAAGTTACTTCAAGGGAAAAACTTTTTCAATATTACGGTAACGGAATTACATTGATTTGTCAGTAGATTTGAATCATTTCTCAAGAAAATACTGTTTGGAGATTCAACAAGTTTTTTACAATATAAGATTGTTGCACCTTCAAAAGTTTATAAGGAAATGTGCTTTATAGAATAGATGATACATTACATTTTTCAGAATATTATGATTAAATCAAGATAAATTTTAAGTCCTATACCCAAAACTATCCCCCAATTTCAAAAGTGTACATTAAGAAAACTATAAAAGTTATTGCAAAACGGTTTTCAGTTTCTTTAAATTCAGTAATCTGTCTATATGAGATATTAACTTTTATGAAAATTGGCTTAACTTTGAAATTTGCTCTTTTTGTGTTTCTCATACGGAATTGCCCAACTGCAATTTCCGTGCAAACTAAAACACTGTGATAACTTAGAAATGGCTGATCATAATTCAATGAAACTTGGGTCAAGTGTGTGTTATGAGTTGAAAGATCAAAGTTCACAGACCTTTCTACATGTCTGATTTGAGCTGATTACAATTGTAACTTCAAGACTTGTGATCTGATTGAGACTACCTACATACACATGGCTTTCCAATAAAATTAAATTGGATAGGAGTGCAGAGCAGTCAAACTGCTTTACCTTGGTAAATTGTGTATTTCTGTAATCTGTCCATATATCCATAAATGAGTGGAACAGGTCGTTGAGCAGAAAAAATGTTTTGTTGCCTTTGTAGAATCTACGACCTCGCCAATCCTCTGAAGCCGATTCAGACCCACCGTCTGGGATCTCACGCCACCAGTTTCGCCATCTCGGCATCGCATTCCACGTTTGATGCAGCGTTGGGTGAAATCGCCGTGTCTTTCGACTTTGGTCCACCTTCCGAGGTACTGTTGAGCACTTCCCGTAGAGCAGAAGAATCGGACAACTTGGTGTATCCGGTGTTTGTTTTGAGAGGAAACGGTGACGTCTACGTTCTTCACACCAGTCTTACAGACGTCAGGTTAGCAGATGATAATGTGTTCAAATTTATGAATATTTTTCTTCTGCAGCCTATTGATTGATGAGCTGTTTCTTTCATTTGTTTCTATGAATTTTCAATAATGAAAATGCAACTTGCATACATAGTTGTTGCTATGTCTGGCAAGCTACATGTATCAGGTTGTCAAGAACTACCTTTGTCAAAAAGGTATGCATAAAACTTGCATCATTACCAAAGTGGTCTATTGCTCTAAAAAAAAAATGTTTTCTCGAGGTTTGTATATACCATTGATACCAGTGATGTGGTGACATAAATGATACCCTGGGGTACCAAATCAAACTTTGCCATTGTGTTGAATTATTTATTCAAAAGGTTTTCTCGAGGTTTGTATATACCATTGATACCAGTGGTGTGGTGACATAAATGATACCCTGGGGTACCAAATCAAAATTTGCCATTGTGTTGAATTATTTATACTTTTATTTTGTCGCTGTACTCTGGGTTACCAAACCATCTGAAAATTATTTTTGTTGTGTGCTTTTCAATGTTGAACAACACTTTTTGTGCAATATGTTTAATTGAGAGTCCTTATACAACACTAAAAGCCTTAAAAATAATAACAACTTCAACATAATTTCCACTTGATTTTTTGCCAGTTCATGCCCGTATCGTGCACACCACCGAGATCAGTGGTGTGCACCAATGCAACAACAGCACCATTACTGTACAATTACTTCTAGTGGACACAATCTGGTGCCCCAGGGTGCAATGGTGGTAGGTATCTGTTGTTTGGCATGATGCATCATATTCCACTTATATCCCCATGACAGGTATAAACACACCAAGCTGCAGGGCCCCCTCCCCATGCATCCACCTGCTGAGGATAACTATGGCCTGGATGCCTGTAGTATCCGGTGTCTTCCCAGTAAGCCTCCAGTTGTCGTCGTAGCAACGTCCTCCGGATTCCTCCATCACTGCATCCAGGTGGTCGGAGAGACAGATGAAGATGATGACTTGGTGAGCTTTGAATTTGTTTACGTCAAGACAGGGCATCTCTTTTGCATGCCTACAAATTAAAGCCCAAGTTTAGTTTGGGGGATTTTTTTTAATTTGAAAGCTTTATGCCCAAAAGTCATATCCCAGCAATAACAGTTTCTGATTGTGTTTCGTTTTGTTTTTTTATAAATTAAAAATGATATATTTTACATTATAGCATCCAAAGGGTTAATAAGGTGTTTAGGTTATATGAGTTATACCTCATCTGATAGAGCAGAGTCTGCTAAAAATACATTGGTGAAATGAAAACAAATACCATTAAAGAACCTTGAGCAAAATACAGAAGCTAGAAACTCAGTTTGGTTGAAATTACAGAGACCATTAGATTTTGAATTGAATTGAGGTATCGTGGAGACAAAATTTCCTAGTGTACTTTCAAGCCATCACAGTGCATGCCTGTTCATCATATCTGATTTATAGAATTTGTTTACAATTTTCTAATGTATACCATGCATTCATGAACATGAGAGGTTTTCTGCATAAATCGCATGCAGATTATTATTCATAGACCAATTTGTGAATACTGAAATAATAGTACTGAACTGGCTCAGCCCCATGAATTACACAGTGAGAATAATTACCAGTTAGTGTTTGGTGCATTTTTTTCAAATTCTAGGTAATTACTGATTTCAGATTTCACAGTCACATACTTCATAAGTAGTATATTTTGCTGCTGGAATGGTTGCTTTCACATGTTTAACCACCTGTGCCACTCTTCAAAGGTCTGTGGTATCACAGTGTCATGGCAGACTTCGAGTGATTTCAAGTTTTGGATTAGTGTTCGTGTTAGTGTTATCTTAACATGTTGGAGACTAAGTACGAGTTAACTCGTGTTGGGGTTTATGGAAAACGCGTGTTATAGCAAAATCAAATCGTCTCCAACGGGTTAACAATAACACAAGCGTTAATCCGAAACTTGAAATCGATCCGTGTTAGCGAGTTGACCCCGAAATTATGACGCACTTCCGGAAGTTGGTGTTATAGGTAGTGTTAAAAATCGTCAGCTGAACTGCTGAACTGAGCTGGGTTGCTGATGTTAGCGATTTACATGCGTTTGTCCCATTCACTAACACTAGACCCTAGGAATTAAGAAAAGCAATATTTCAAGTTCGTTGTTACTTGTTAGTGTTGGTGTTATTTCTGTCTCGGCTTACCTCGCTGGGTCGTGCAGTTGTACGTGTAATGTGTATGGCAGCGCGATGGTGCGCGGTAAGCGGCAAGAAAAAATTAGAATATTTTAGATTGCGAAAGAACTAAGACATAATGAAATAAGTCAAATACATGAAATCAAAAGGGAAGTAATGCCTTTCCGACAATGCTACATTTGTAGTACAATTGTTTAAATTTCATAAAGAAATTACAACATTTTTTCAGATTTTCCGCGGTTTTCATGTTCGTCGAACAAGGGATGTGACGTCACGCTCGTGTTAACACTCGTGTTAAGCTATCGATTACAGAATCGATAGTGGCCGTTCATCCGAGTCGCAGTGGTGGAGTTCGGTTTAACGGCTCTTGACGTCTACCAACACTAACAGTAACACTAATCCAAAACTTGAAATCACCCAATGTCTAACAGTGAAATGGCTTCTTCTTTTTTGCCCTCCAGTCCAGCATCCATTCTACTAGTGTCTGTAGCGTGCCATCATTAGTAGCCAGCAAGACAAACTACTCCCTCTATGTCTACGAGACGGTGGAACTCACACGATCACCTGTCATCTCCGAAGACTACGACAGTGATATAACGTATCCCATCAGGCTCCATTTGGGTGAGTGATATGTCAAGTCCATTTCTGTGTACTGTTTCAAAATACATATCTGTATTTTTGATATATAAAAAATAAATTACTGTACAGCGTGTCCCAGAAAAAATGTCCCTCTGAAAAACTGCTGAATTAAATCCAAACTCAAGTTTTATACTCAATAAATTTCACATATTTAGAAAGCCGACTTAATTTTGTAATTTCTGTGAAAATTTCAAAGCTCTCGCTTTATTGGTTTTGAATACACTGGGTCTTATGTAATAGCAGTACTTTCCAGCCCGTTCCAAGTTTGATAAAAAGAAAGGCACATCACAGACACATTATACATTATTCCATGCTTCACTTGAATTATCTCAATGACTTTTCATTCACTTTTTTCAATGAAAACTAATCAAAGTTCTGTTCCACTGGTGGTATTTGCTTTCACAGAGTATGTTCCATTTATGGTTTGTCCTTCCATGTCCAACTTTTAAACTTTTATTGTTCTTCTGCACGTTCTTCCACGTGATTTCCATTCAGGTTGATACATTGATGCAGCATGGCAAACTTGGAATGGGCTGAAAAGCACCGCTGTTACATAATAGACTGTGTATTCAAGTGAAACCTTTGAAATTTTCACAGGAATTACAAAATTAAGTGGGCTTTTTAAATATGTAAAGTGTATTGAGTATAAAACTGAAGTTTGGATTTAATTTAGCTGTTTATCAGAGGGACATTTTTTCTGGGACACGCTGTATGTACTCTGTAATAATAGTCTGTCCACATGTTCATTTGAGTTTAGTATGCAAACCTGATGTTTCTTTGTACTGTTTTGAAATACATATCTATGTTACTTCATATACTCCATTATATTACTATTCCATTCTGATTGAAATTATAGTTTTAAATACAAACTAACATATACATAATTTCCAAGATATTCCATTATTATATTAAATGAGGTCTGTGATTACATATTTCATACTATATTTACTATAAAAGGTAGTTTTCTTTCTCATGTGAGATTGTTATCTTAGATATTGTATTTAACAGCAATAACTTAATGTGTAAAAGATGGACTTTGTGAGATATTTTAGTGATATTTATATCCTCACTATCATTCTCCTCAGATCCATCATGCAGTCGCCGATACTTCTGTTCCCACAGTGGTGGAGTACATGGCATATTACTTCCATGGCTAGAGAAACTAGATCAGTTTTGTGTTCATGGTAAGAACTGAAATAAATTCTACTGTTGTTATCACATGTTCATATGAAAGCTATTTGAGTGTGATAGGAGATATTTTCATTACAATTACCTATATCACAGTGTTGACTGTTGTAACAATTTCAGGTTCCTCCTGCCCTTGTTAATATATTTGTTCAATACCTATTGAGTGAATAAAATGGTATTGAGGAACCAATAAACCTATTTCAGATCAGAAAACTGCTAAAATGAAATATAACAATATTGTTGGTTGTAGTGGTAATGGTTATGGTGGTAGTGATGGTGGTAGTGATAATGATGGTGATAATGATGATGATGATGATGATGATGATGATGATGTGATGATGATGATGGTGTTGTTGGTGATGATGATGGTGTTTAATGATGATGAAGATGGTGGTGATCAGATGGAGGTGGTGGTGGTGGTGATGATGATGATGATGATGATGAGGATGATGATATGATGATGATGATAATGTTCATGAAAGTGATAATGTAACCTGGCCTGAAAATGTATTACCATTACCGTAGATAGATGCATTGATTAAATCATGGATAATGTTAATGATGATGATAATGATGATGATGATGATGATGATGATGATGATGATGATGATAATGATGATGATGATATGATGATGATGATAATGTTCATGAAAGTGATAATGTAACCTGGCCTGAAAATGTATTACCATTACCGTAGATAGATGCATTGATTAAATCATGGATAATGTTAATGATGATGATGATGATGATGATGATGATGATGATGATGATGATGATGATGATGATGATGATGATGATGATGATGATGATGATGATGATGTCTGTCCATTTTTGTGTGTGTCCAATCAGGAGGAGATGATGATGATGAAACTCTTCTTGAGGCCAGTCAAGACCATCCCTGCAATGTGATACACATGATATGCACAATGCCATCAGAAACCTGGTAAGCAATGCGCAAAATGATAGCAATATCTGTCAAAAAGGTTTTCCATAAGATGTCTAGAATTAAGAGGTAGACTCTAAAAAAAACTCTTCGAAAACTGATGGCTCAATCTGGTTGGATCAAATGTTTAACTTGTTTAATGACCACTGATTTGAAACCTGAAGACCTCAACTTTCGTTCACTGTAAATGGAATTGTGTGTCAGTGAGTTATGAATTATTAACCAATGTTAATTACAACAGCAGTCAACTTCGAGTTTGTGTTTTTTAGCCTGAGGAGTCCCTTGTAAACCAATTAAATATTTTCACTTGTAGTTTATCTTTAACCTATTTTAAACTGCTAACCCTACAGCTATTACATTTGAAGTGAACTATTCCCATATTAAATTTTTAAAAAGTAATACGCTCTCACCTGGAAATCAACAAAATGGAGAACACTGATGCAAGATTTTCCTTCATCAACCAGTACTGTAGATTATCTTTAACAGTTTAGTAGCTATTATCTGAAGAGGCATTGCCTATGTGTTTGGCGACATATGAAATATGAAACATTTGGTTTGATATCAACCAATCACATCTATTTTTCTGTTGTCCCTGTGATAATCACAAACTTATCTTTGTTTAGTTTTGTTTTATTTCTTTTGTTTTTCCACATATTTTGTATAGCCCACCCTCTCCCATCACTGGCCTGGCTGTTGTAACAGATCAGTTGCTAGGCAACATACTGATGTGCCTGACACAGAGCAAAGAGTGCATGGCAACACCATTACCGTAAGTCTGAATCTCGTTGCTGGAGTGACAAAACCTCATATTCAAGGGGTTTTGTGGGTTTTTTTATATAAAATTGGATTCACCGAGTCCAATACACAAATTTATTGGTCGAGCTAGGAGTTGGCAAATATTGGGCGAGATGAAGTTGAGCCCAATATTTTTCAATTCCTAACGAGACCAATAAATTTTGTATTAGACAAAGACGAAGAATCCAATGTTTTCATTATTTTGTTTTTAGGATTTCAGCATCGGGGTACGTGATAATTTGATGTTAGGCTAAATTATACTAGATCTTTGCACTAACGTCAGACGTTCTAGGAGTTTGGAATTCATTCAAATTAACATAAGAATGAAAATTACTTACCAGCAAGGATGTCCCACATCAAATAGATCTACATGTAGTTTTGGATCCGCACCCTTCTCAATGGAAAAGAGTTCAGGAAAATGTTCCAAATTTAGAGATAAAACATTTCAAGTCTGAGTAGAATCCGCCATCTTGACTTGTTTACAAACAAGAACTAACGTAAACGTTCGTTAGAGCTACTGTACGTGCAGAGCTAGCGCAGCAGTACACGTAGCTAGTCAGCCAATCTCGCCTAGCCTTGCGATGTTATTTTTATTGCTGCACAGATTGAGGTATAACTAACATAAATTTTCTGAACCTCAAACCCAGTGACCCCTCTTTTGTTAACTTAACTCTACCTTGTAATGCACCCCTAACACTAATACGTAAACTAACTCCTATCTAATTGTAATCATAAACCTATTTGTGACTCTAAAACTGGTTTAAACACATGGATATACTAGAAACACATTGTCGTATCCCACTCTGTCTTGCAAATAAAAATTCAACTGACGGCTTAGCGTTTGCCGCAATGCGTCATTATGTCAGCGCATGCGCAATGGCCAGGAGTCCAATATGGGAATAAATTGGATGCCCAATATTGGATCCCTGGCCATTATTACGCATGCGTAATAGCAACCAAGCTTCGGGCCAGCTCAGGACACGTATTTTTATTGGGTCCTTCGATTTGTGTATAGTAATATAGGAGGGAAGATTCTAAAGACATAATAATGAAAAAAATAGGTTCTTAGGTGATGTTGTCGCTAGAAATCTGGAATAGGTTCTGTTCAAATTTCACGTGTAAATCTCACAAATTTAGCCACTCTTGCTGGGATATAAGACTGGTATCCAATTTGCTACTGTGTTAAGGACCGTGTTGGGTGTCTCGAACGTGTGTCTCCGGTCTCGAGACATGTCTCGAGACCAGTGTTGTGGTCTCGTGTCTCGTCTCGTCTCGGACGCTAATTGTCTCGTCTCGGCTCGTCTCGACGGAATGTCTCGGTCTCGTAGGCCGAGACATCGACGAGACACTATGAAACAGTTCACTTTTGACAAGTCACTCTCAGATTTCTCACTTCTTTCTGCCCAGCCTACAGCATAAAATGCACATTATTTAATGATTTAAACTCGGGATTGGAGTACAAAGAGTAGAGATTAAGAGTTGGATACATTGAAATACAGTCTGTAGGTTTGTCACTTTTAGTGAACAAAGGAACATGTACCAAACTTCAAGCAGCAAACTGTCACTACAAGTGTACACATGCGCGTGTACGGACTTTCAAAATGGATCCTAAACAAGATCTGTCGATCTCAGAATACTCTAAACAAGTATTCAAGTCTGAAAAGATACCCTTGTAAAGTAACCTGTTGAATACCCAAACAAGTGTTCAAGTCTGAAAAGATACCCTTTTTCATGATTTGGTACCCTTTTCATAGTACGCACACGCATCACCCCGCCATGAAAACAACCATTTTTACGGGGTTTGTTTATTCACGAGCTCCATATCAAAGAAGAAGAAGTAGAAAATACAAAAATATAAGGTCACTTCCGCCACAAAATTAATTTTGTTTAAATGTGCAAAACAATCTTGAGTGTGTTGTGTGTGTGGGTGTTGTGTGTGTGTTGTTGTTGTTTGTGTGTGTGACTGCGTGGTGTGTGTGTGTGTAAGTGTGTGTGTGAGTGTATTTGTGTATCGTATATGTCGTGTGGGGGCTGTTGGGGGGTGGGCTGAGGGTTAAGGTACCAGTCCCATTACCCCCATTTTACAATGTGGATGCAGTCCCTACCCCTCCCTTTTACAATGCAGATACTGGATAACTTACCCCCCCCCCCCCCCCCCCCCCCCCCCCGCCTTTCCTGGCACGTCGCGACATAATGCGATGAATACCGCAATCACAACTCCCCTGGTCATGTTCCTTTCCAGTAAAGGCCAAGTTTTCATTTTACAAATGTCAATTCTGTTTTTTTCCATGTTGGTAATTTAGCAATTTTCCGAATTTGTTTGGTAAAAATCCAAATAACGTCAAGCTTACTAGGCCGTTGGGTTTTGATTCCGGGGTTTGGGGACATGACTTTTTTTGGGGGGGGGGGGCCTTATCAAGCATCTTTTTGGTAAATAAGTTTAGTTTTATTCAATAAATAAATAAAATTTTACTTCGGGTGGATTTTGCGGGCATGATTTTTTCATTTTTGCTCAAATGCTGTTTTTCCCCGTTATAGCGTTACTAGTACCTCAAATTCCGTGATTTCCTTTAAAAATCCGCAACGCGGAAAACTTCGGTCTCTATTCTTCAGCCTCTCCCCGACTAGGCTACTTACTTGATACAATGACACATTCACATCAGGCAATGGTCCCCGCCAGGCGCATCCCCCCCCCCCCCAAGTCCCTCTCATCTTCCATGATTATGAAATGATGATGATGATGATGATGACACGATATCAGAATGAACTTAAAACTGTTGTAGTAGTCTATAATTGCAATCAGGTAGGTGGGAATATGGAAGAAAGTGTGTGCATTGCATAGAAATAACTAGTGTCTCGTTTACTGTCTCAGGCATTAGTGTCTCGGTCTTGTCTCGGTCTCGAAGGTAATTGTCTCGGTCTCGTCTCGGCTGATTCTGAAAACAAGTGGCTCTGTCTCGTCTCGGTCTCGAACGCTAATTGTCTCGGTCTCGTCTCGTCTCGGCTGAAACTGTCTCGGACCCAACACTGGTTAAGACAAACATTTCGTTTTGGGGGGGGGGGGTGGGGGGCATGAAGGAGGATTCTCCTGAACATTTCACATTTCTTGAAATACATTTTGTTTCTCACGTCAGCAACATTGACATTGACTGTATATAAATATCTATGTGTGATGTCCTAGTTAAAGACACTATATAACATTGTGGGAGACCCGTTTAAAAAATTGTCAAACTTTGCTATCTGACATATCTGACAGTGTTTGAATAGACAAATAAACAACCTAGAACACAAAAGTTCAGACAGTTATGCTGTCACTGGTAAAATATGAACAGATAAAAATTGCCACATGAATTATTCTCAGCCGATATAAAAATCTGCAACACAGCAGTCTATGGGAAATAACTGGAATGGTCTTTCAATGAATTTTACTCTTTTAAAGCACTTAATGATCATTTTGAACTGTAATTTTTTTCAGGGCTTCATTTTTAGACCTTATCAAAGACACTACTACTAGCATGGGGAATCATGTAGCTCACATTTTTAAAATGGAAAATATTGTTACACAGTGCCTTTAAGACTTGTGTGTATTTTCTTTCATCTCCCAGAATGATTGAAGCTAGTACCCCACCCCCACTGATATCAGAGGAGGGGGGTCAGGAATCGGTAGTGTCCCCCCTCAGGCAGCTAAGGCAGGAACCCTTCCAGGACTACATCAAACGACTGCTGCAGAGAACCAACTCCAACCCGATATTAAAGTAAGTCAAAGTAATAAGTCTGACCCACTTCCCCTAATAGGGGAACTTGTTTCCAAGTCCTAAACTGAGCTAGTGTGAACTATAGACCAATTCGGTTTCAGAACACTGGAGTTTATGTCGGCCATAACTGGGGGGCTTCCAAAACAAGAAGAAAAGACAATACAAAGGGTCATGCAATGAGTCAGGTGCATTGAGATGTCAGTGTTTTTGTTAGGCATGCTTGAAGCCCCTCCGTTAGACATTGGCATAAAAACAGCACGCAAACTAAATAGGTCTAAAAGATATATCCAAAATCTCAATATTGTCAAAATTGCAATAAGGGAAATTTTGATTGCTTTATATATCCTGTATTTGCTGAATATTTCAACGTGGTTTTGTTTTCGCAAATATTGCAACTAAACCTCAGCAAAAATTTTCACTTCCTGATAAACCTGTAAAAAGTGAATGTGAATGCAATAAAGTCCCAAAAATAAAACGCTCGCAAATTTCCTCTCGTGAAGCAAAATCGAGAAAATATATGTACACAAAATATATGGAGTATATAGTATATGTTGAGGGATTTTATGGACTGTTTTGAAATATATGTATCAGAAGTTTTGAAAATAAGTCATAATTGATATTTGAAGCACCACGCCGTACCCCGGGGTACCGCGTTGTGCAGCGCCCTCTTGTGTCCAAAAATGTATTTTCTTCAGTCATGTTCACTGAAATCAGTGTTTATGATGCAGAACCTGCGTAAGTGCGCAACAAAAAAGCATAAACTTGCAAAAAATGGTTAAAAATGAAGCTAAATTTGTAATTCTAACACTTATTACATAACTGTTACATAATTTTGTAGCCCAGGGTACAGTGTTAAAAAATAAGATAAATAATTCAACAAAATGTCGGATTTTTACTTGGTACCCCAGGGTACCAAATACTGCATCATTTCACTTTCTCCATAACTATGAAAGGAAAATTTGGTAAGTTTTGATAAAAATAACTGTCAGCAATACCCATGTAAAATTTCACAGTCATAGCTTAGCTGGAAGTAGTCCGTTTCTGTGGAGGTTTGTAGTCCGGTCTTGTTACTCATCACTTTATTACGTTGAATAATTTGGATGATATTTACACACGTATTTCATGGAAGCGCTATCGTTGAGATCTCAAAACTTTGCGCAACAAAAATCATCACAATGTAGCATCAAACTATGGTAACTCTAAACAAAAATTTAGTAGCGCCGCTTCCCAGAAAACAGTATTTTACAGGTTCAAGTCTAGTTAGGTCATTCTTTTTCTGAGTCATTGAAATAAAAACAGATCAAGCATTGTCTTATTTTATGAGTATAAAGACTACAGCCAAAATTATGTGAGGAACAGTAACTTGTAAGTCCATTGAGCAATTTGTTTTATTAGCATTTATCATGTAGTGTATGCGGTTTCCTAGCATACCACAGAAGTACATGTATTATGTGAAAACTGTAAACTTTAGCACTATGGTTATTAGTGTGTAGAGAAGTAACAGGAGTTTTAAGTAGAACAATGTGATGTGTTTTCAGTCTTGTAATCTTGAAATAGACAGCTAGTGCATGAAATCTGTTTTTTTTAACCAGGTAACATAGGGTTATGTTTGTTTTGTTTTGTTTTGTTTGTTTTTTGTTTTGGGGGGTGAATTGCATTTTTGCACACATTGTACATTTTATATTTCATATCAATTTCCATGATGAAATTTAAGTAGTTTTAATGTGCATAAATGTGTTATTGATATTGCAAAGATATGAGAGAGAGAAACAAAGAATTAACCCTTAACTCCCTCCATCTAGAGGCCCCAGTGCCATTGTGGTAATCCCCATTGTGCCATCCCCTAATCCCTCCTGTGCCAGGTTTGTTTGGAGACTCTACAATAGATATGCAGTTTTGCGTGAAAACATGACATTGGCAGTGCACCGACTGTGTAGTAACAGTACAATGGTTGGTCAACAGATGCGTGATAATAATACAACGGCAGTGTGATGCATGCATGTAAACATGCACTTGGCAATCAGAGAGTTAATGTAAATGACTTTGAATTTCAGGACCAGTTCCAAGACGGATCTCAAACTGGAAGAATGTTTCCAGCTCCTCCTCCGGGCCACCAAAACCCTACGTGAGGAATACATACACAAACAGGACCTCGTCAAGGAGGAAATAGAAAAAAGGTAAACCAGAATTTTTTTATGAATGAAAGAGATTATTCAAAGAAGTGAAATGTGACCTATAATTTTCAACAAACATGGAAGAAAAAAGGAACCTTCCAGGCCATCCCCGGTTACCAGCAGTGACATGATGAACATTGGAACAAATACCCAGGCTTTCAGTTCTGACATTGTTATGTTAAATGGTCCAAGGTGGACATACATTATAAGATCAGCAGATTGTGTTCTTAAAAATACAGAGAGCATCATATGACTAAATCTATTCCATCATTTCATTCATTGAATAAAAATTTGACGGCTTTGGACTATTTAACATAACAGTGCCAGAATTGAGAGCCTGGGTATTTGTTCCAAAGTTCATTGTGTCACTGCCACCAACCAGGCATAGCCTGGTTGGTTGATGTCACTGCCCAGAAAGCAGTAGATGACAGGTTCAAGTCCCACTGGTTCCTTTTTCTGACATATTTGTTTAAAAATTATAGGTAAACCGTTTGCAATCATAAAAACACAGAGAGAATCATATTGAATAAACTTAATAGATCAGAATATTGTCATTTTTCACTCAACCTTACCTCAAAAACATAAAATGCTCCTTCTTCAAACCTCCCAACCATTCTGCATTTGGAGGAAAGAATTTGAATTTTGACCATTCTCAGCTATTGTTTGAAAAGATTTTCCTATTTTTCTTGATAAGTTTACTGCACACTCCTATGGAAAATGCTGTTTCTTATTCGTCCCTATTTTTCAGTCAGAAAGGTTGGGAGATGCATCTTTTATGTTGCCATAAGTGATCATACATACGCTGCTCCATGTTGATGGTTGTATAAGTATTTGGCTGATAATTAAGAAATTACAATGTGTCATTCTGAACAATTTTTTCGAGCCGCCGAGGTAGAGCATGACTAAACGCCACCTCACATTACACGATCGGTCTGCAATCCGATTCCAGAGGAAAATGTAATAAGATTTGTTATAAACTTTTCAACACATGACGATTTTTGACTGAGGTTCCACATAATCATATAGATAGTAAAATTGAAAACATGATCTGTTTCCTGCTCTCTAGTCAGAAAAAGGCTAAATCTGTTCCAAGTCGTAGTGACGTCAGAGTAGTCCTGTGATTGTCTATGATTTGAAACTGCTCGTTTGTAACCAAAGTTGAATGATAGATGCCCTATAAGGACCTTAATTCTTTATATGCCACATTTTGAAAGTGAACTTCAAGATCAATTCTCCCTATCGCATATAGCCGATATCAAGCGATATCACCTCGCGATACCGATATCTGATCGATCGCTCTTGGGATGTGTACTTCCGGTTCCGGTAAATCGTACAGTCAAACGCACAAAACATGTCATTTCGAACCTCATCAAATTCGTAACATCAATATCTTATACCCTAGCAAGCATGGATTGACCTGATGAACAATTTTGGAGAATGTCTGTGTCGCAATTAAAGGACTTTCTTAGTAGAAGAAATGTTCCTACGACGGGTAAATGAAGGAATGAACTCAAAACTCGCCAGGAAAGCTGCGAATGTTTACACCGTGAGAGAGAAATGCAACCACGCACACACTGAGTTGGAACGCGAACGCCGGTGTGTGAGGACTGCCGGTGGCTCCGTTCATGGCCTAAATGGAAGGGTTGTTATATGAACGAACGATTTGAAAAAAATATATTATTCGCAAGATTATAAGAAAGATTTTGACACGATCCACGAGTATTTTAGCATTC
>JZLH01S0101404.1:12209-28998 GCA_001188425.1 Eucidaris tribuloides
TTTGCCCATTTCACAGTGTGACACTATGATCACTGTGTGCTCTTAGAGGTCACACTGTGACGACCCTGTGTTTTCTAGCCACTCTGTGGATTTGGGCCATTTTCACAGAAGTGGCACAGTGATTCACTGTATGAACACCACTGTAACGACATTGTGTTCTTTCCGGCAGGGTATTTAACACTTTTATCAACACTAACACGTTTACCTGAAAATTATAAACAAGTTTAGTTAGAAATTCTGTGTTATCACCTATACGATATCAAAAGTTTGTGTTTCTGGAACACTTCATAAACATTAGAACTGGTTATATTTGAGATATATAACAAGTTCAATGATTAGTTCTTAAAAATCGTAAACGCGTCCATTAACATTTTCATGAACACTAAACATAAGTGATTAGATCTTCACAAGAATGTGCATTGACGCGTTTATGATTTTCAACATCTAAACATTTCAACGTGTTTATGAAACGCAAGGTTTATAAGTGTTCAGATAATTTAAACACGAACTTTGATATCATATAGGTGATACTCAGCATTTCTAACTAAACGAGTTCATGATTTCCATAAAAACATGGTGAAGTGTCTATGAAGTGTTACAGAAAAGTGTTTATGAAATAGGGACTAGATCCACTGTAATGACTGTAAAGGACATGCATTTCTTTTTTTCTCTCGAGTTTGTACCCGCCCTTATAAAAAGTAGTAAGTAGCATAAGCTATACATCATACATGTTTACGTAATTGGTTTCAAAATTTTTTTTATAGGTAAATGAATAGGTAGCCAATGCATTGATGTTGCTAACTTATTTTTGTTGGATATATCTAATTCCTTTTGGAACTAAGGTTGTCATATTTCAGATATTAAACGCAAACACTATTTTACGCCAAAAAATCAGAAACACGGGTGTGTGCTATAGTTAGAGTAAACTTATTGACGATGTATATTGCTACGTATTTCGTAAAAAAAAAAATACTCTTTCGCTTTCGTCAGAAGGCAACACTTTTCAGTATTCTATCAGTCTCTGTGACTTATTATCTGATAATACCAAGAGTTAAAAACATATGTAGATATTTTAATACCGGATATTACGATTATAGTAGATATTTTGTACTTTTGAGATATGACTAGCATTTAAAAATGCTACCTTGGAGTCAAGAAAGATACAAGAATCTGGATTCGAAGTCCGTGCATTTTGTGTAGTATGACCCTGACTTGGTGTGGATACACTTAAATGATTTAGTTAAGGAAACTAATTTCAAGATAAAGTGGTACACTTTCATGTATACTGAGATTTGCCAGTTTAGTTATGGTAAAGTAATACGACAAAAAAAACAAACAAACAACATACCATTTATAATGGTCACTTAGTCTTTCTCATGATATCTCGCGTTCGAAAATTAATCTTGAACTTTAAGTGCGAGTCAAAAAATTAGTTTGTCATGTGTGGCCCTTCAAAGAGGAAAAACAAAATGCTGTTTTAGGTGGCAGAAGCGTTTATAAAGATGAACGGGTAATTGTTATTTTAGAGATCATTTTCATTTTGTGGTAAGTTTGAAATAATGTACACTGTAAAATATACCCTACCGGAAAAAACACAATATTGTCCACAGTGTGTTTACATTGTGACAAGAGTGAGAACACAATGTGGCACTATGTGAATTTGGCCCATTTTCATAGTGTGACACTATGATCACTGTGAGCTCTTAGAGGTCACACTGTGACGACCCTGTGTTTTTCTAGCCACTCTGTGGATTTGGCCCATTTTCACAGAGTGGCACAGTGATCACTGTATGAACACACTGTGACGACATTGTGTTCTTTCCGGCAGGGTATTTAACACTTTTATCAACACTTAACACGTTTACCTGAAAATTATAAACAAGTTTAGTTAGAAATTCTGTGTATCACCTATACGATATCAAAAGTTTGTGTTTCTGGAACACTTCATAAACATTAGAACTGGTTTAATTTGAGATCATAAACAAGTTCAAGTGATTAGGTCTTAAAAATCGTAAACGCGTCCATTAACATTTTCATGAACACTTAAACATAAGTGATTAGATCTTCACAAGAATGTGCATTGACGCGTTTATGATTTTCAACATCTAAACATTTCAACGTGTTTATGAAACGTCAAGCGTTTATAAGTGTTCCAGATATTTAAACACGAACTTTTGATATCATATAGGTGATACTCAGCATTTCTAACTAAACGAGTTCATGATTTCCATAAAAACATGGTGAAGTGTCTATGAAGTGTTACAGAAAAGTGTTTATGAAATAGGGACTAGATCCACTGTAATGACTGTAAAGGACATGCATTTCTTTTTTTCTCTCGAGTTTGTACCCGCCCTTATAAAAAAGTAGTAAGTAGCATAAGCTATACATCATACATGTTTACGTAATTTGGTTTCAAATTTTATTTTATAGGTAAATGAATAGGTAGCCAATGCATTGATGTTGCTAACTTATTTTTGTTGGATATATCTAATTCCTTTTGGAACTAAGTTTGTCATATTTCAGATATTAAACGCAAACACTATTTTACGCAAAAAATCAGGAACACGGGTGTGTTGCTATAGTTTAGAGTAAACTTATTGACGATGTATATTGCTACGTATTTCGTAAAAAAATACTCTTTCGCTTTCGTCAGAAGGCAACACTTTTCAGTATTCTTATCAGTCTCTGTAGACTTATTATCTGATAATACCAAAGATTATAAAAACGATATGTAGATATTTTAATACGGGATATTACGATATAGTAGATTATTGTTTTGTACTTTTAGGATATGACTAGCATTTAAAAATGCTACCTTGGAGTCAAGAAAGATACAAGAATCTGGATTCGAAGGTCCGTGCATTTTTGTGTAGTATGACCCTGACTTGGTGTGGATACACTTAAATGCATTTAGTTAAGGAACTAATTTCAAGGATAAAGTGGTACACTTTCATGTATTACTGAGATTTGCCAGTTTAAGTTACTGGTAAAGTAATACGACAAAAACAAACAAACATACCATTTATAATGGTCACTTAGTCTTTCTCATTGAATTCATGTTCATATTGAGCTGCGTATGTATATTTTATAAACGTGTAAGTTCTTGATTGTGCCAATTTAGTTATTTTAAACACACGCCTGAATGTAAGTTTCGGTATATTGTGGCAATGTTAAACGTACTCATTTCTAATGAAAACTTTTGGAGAACATGAAAATTGTAAGATATAAGATAATTATTTTCCAGTTGTTTTTTAAAAGAGAAAATTAGTCGTGTATTCGTGTTTGTGTACATAATCATGTAATATTTTAGCATGTTTCAAATGTATTCTGTAAAGTTGAAAATTTAACTCTAATAAATGGTCAAGGTCCTTTATATATCGAAAACTGACCAAAAATAAAAACTATTGAAAATATGAAAACAGTTGTCATTTGCTTATAATGTCTTACATTGTTGGTATGATGTGAATGTGGGTGACGTCATCTTGGTTTGTTTTTGTCTCCTGGATGGGAGAGGTTGTGCGAATGAAGACGTCTTACCCAAAGTTGTTTCGAGATTCGAACCGGGAATCACTACCACAGAACCCATATGACCATATCCACCAATCCATCTCTGGATATGAAACTTCGGGTTTGCATAAGATCTTCATCGATGGTGATAAAATGTAAGCTGATAATTTAAATAATAATAAAGAAAATGACAGATGAAAAGACAAGAAAACGTCTCAATAAATAAGTAGAACACGCACCAGTAATATTGACTGGAGTGTGTACTCAGATTAGATTGAATTTGTCTTGAATATGTGCAGATGAATTAAGAAAAAAAGTTGAAATTTAATAAGAAAATTGCTCAAGTGAGCAGTAAAGTACTAACTTGTCATAATAATATACCCATATTAAGCTACACAAGAAATTGCACTGCTACAGCACATTTCTGATAGTATATGAACTTGTCTAACAAATGGAAGGAATTAAACCGCGAAGCTTTCACAACAACAACAAATGAAAAAGTATACTCAGTTTTAGGATGATTTTTTAAAAAAGAATCTAAATTGATGACTGTTTCCAACCCTGTTACCTCCTCTTAGCAAGCTTCGGCGATTCAAGGGAAATGGCAAGATTGGCAGTAGTCCTCAATTTAGTATACCATGCTCCCAGAATCAGGTATACTGTTCACAGTATCTTCTGTGAAAATTTCATAGTCATAGCATACATTTCCTCTTGGTTGTTGCAGTTATCAGAAAATGCTGTAACTCGAAATTTGTTATGTGGGATCAATTTCTATCAGGACCGGAGGTTAATTTAACACTGGCAAATTAAAACTCGTTTCTCCTCAAGTGAACAATTTCAAGACAAATCCTTCCAGTCTGAATACACACCCTGACCAGTGCATCATTTTGGAATAATCGTCAACTCAGTTGATTCTTGATTCATTTTTTTTTACTTTCTTACTCCCAATCATATCACTGCCCTTCAACCTAACATTACACAGAGATTATCATTGACACTGAAGGTATTTCTTGACTTTAACTTAGTTGCTACATTTATTGACGGCTTCGTTGTTCATTATTATTTTCCAGCCAAATTGATTTCACCAAGGCTTGGTGCTCTTAGAAAAAAAACATGATGTTTCAAAAGAAACATGCCCTTTTCATCTCTACCATTGTTAAATTCTTAGTTTAGATACAAGTTACTGACATCAGTTATCAAATACAATGCATCCATCTAAACTTTCACATAAATGTCAAAAACATGTCAGGGAGATGGCGCCCCTAATACTTGTTCATGTCCAATTAAAATTTTGAATGACTCCCGAGAACATTCCGCCCTCAATTCGACAGCAGAAATAACAAAGGCAAATATTTCTTACCACCATTAGGTGTGTAAAGTTATCCAGTATGATTGGAGATTAGGCTGAACCTATCCGAGAGGTCAAATCTTCTAAGTACACGCAGAGGTTACCAGAAAACATTAGGTGAGAAACGATTGTTTCGATCATCTGAAAGTTAGTCGTGTCATTTAGAATTTGTTGCAGGGTCCATGAACTTATATTTTTTTGTCTTAAACACGATAATGGCATAGTTAAGAATAATGCATATACGTGTACGTAGAAGACTCAAAAGAGGGTGAGTGTATTCTGCCACCCCCATGACAAAAGGGCATAACTGATATTTTTTTTTCAAAATTGAGTTTTTTAGTGTAAGGGACTCAGTACATCATGTTAAACATGCAGAACAAAAAAAAGGTGTCACTTTGTTTCATAATCCGCTTGTTAACAGGACACTCAATAGGGCTTTACGTGTTGAACAAAACACCAAAATGTCAGTTATGCCCTTTTGTCATGGGGGGGGGGGGGTTACTGCTATACCCGTTTACAGTCAGTGACAGCAATAATAAGAGCTGTAGTAAGTTAAAGGCATCGTATAACAATGTTTCCAGTTTAAAAGAATCTGAGCTTCATGATTTCTCATGCTACCAGTGTCTCTGATAAGGTCTAGAAATGATTCCCTGAAAAATTGCAGTTCAAAACGATCATTATTGAGCAACCATTCCAGTTCTCCCCCACAGAGTGCTGTGTGACAGATTCTTTTCTCAGCAGAAAATTAATTCGTGTGCCGATTTTCATCTGTACCTATTTTATTGGTGACAGCTTAACTTTCTAAACTTTTGTGTTCTAGGGTGTTTATTTGTCCACTCAAACACTGTCAGATATGCCAGATTGCAAAGTTTGACAATTTTTAAGTGTTACAAAACTCATATCAAACGTTATCTAGCTTGATCTTCCCCTCCGCCAGTGTATGTATGTGTGTTTGTTTTTTTTTTTCTATATCGGTATGTGTGTATATGTGTGTGTTTGTGTGTATTTCTATTTTGGAATGTTTTTGTTTAAGAACACCACCTTAGTTTCTGCTTTATAGAAAATGGATCCAGCTCTCATAACAAAAATTACATTGATCATTACAAAGATCTAGTGTATATATTTGTAACACGAGAAAAACAATAATTCAATTTTATTCGTAATACAATATACCTACGTATATTCATTCTTATTCATTCTCGAACAAGGGACTGTTCCGTGATCAAATATCAACGGGGCAATGACCGGACGCATGGATGAATTTTCTCGCATCTGACACAGTAAAGTGTTGAAACCATGGCTTAAAAACTTTCATCGGTGTAGCCGTGCGTGCATCTTGGATTGACAGAATGGTCAGTGGAATCTGATAAGTCCATCACTGACCGAACAACTACTAAGCCAAGACAAATGACAACTGAGAAAACACCACGTAGAAGCCTAGTTCGCAGAGTTCAGATGCGAATGATAAAACGGTCATCCAATATTCATATTTTCATTCTTATTCATTCTTTGCGATGGGCATTCTTATGTTCATATTTAATATCTTTCCCATCAATTTTATAGAATTATAATGCATTATTATTGTATTGGGCTGTAAATGGCTTGACGCAAGTTTATTTTTCATTTCATTTTCCAAACACATGGGAGAGGTTGTGCGAATGAAGACGTCTTACCCAAAGTTGTTTCGAGATTCGAACCGGGAATCACTACCACAGAACCCATATGACCATATCCACCAATCCATCTCTGGATATGAAACTTCGGGTTTGCATAAGATCTTCATCGATGGTGATAAAATGTAAGCTGATAATTTAAATAATAATAAAGAAAATGACAGATGAAAAGACAAGAAAACGTCTCAATAAATAAGTAGAACACGCACCAGTAATATTGACTGGAGTGTGTACTCAGATTAGATTGAATTTGTCTTGAATATGTGCAGATGAATTAAGAAAAAAGTTGATATTTAATAAGAAAATTGCTCAAGTGAGCACTAAAGTACTAAATTGTCATAATAATATATAATTTTAGAAATTTAACCCATATTAAGTTACACAAGAAATTGCACTGTTACAGCACATTTCTGATAGTATATGAACTTGTCTAACAAATGGAAGGAATTAAACCGCGAAGCTTTCACAACAAAAAAAAATGAAAAAGTGTACTCAGTTTTAGGATGATTTTTTTAAAAAGAATCTAAATTGATGACTGTTTCCAACCCTGTTACCTCCTCTTAGCAAGCTTCGGCGATTCAATGGAAATGGCAAGATTGGAAGTAGTCCTCAATTTAGTACACCGTGCTCCCAGAATTTGTACAGTATCTTCTGTGAAAATTTCATAGCCATACATTTCCTCTTGGTTGTTGCAGTTATCATCAGAAAATGCTGTAACGTAAAATTTGTTATGTGGGATCAATGTTCTATCGGACCGGAGGTTAATTTAACACTGGCAAATTAAAACTCGTTTCTCCTCAAGTGAACAATTTCAAGACAAATCCTTCCAGTCTGAATATACACCCTAACCAGTGCATCATTTTGGAATGATCGTCAACTAAGTTGATTCTTGATTCATTTTTTTTTACTTCTTACTCCCAATCATATCACTGCCCTTCAACCTAACATTACACAGAGATTATCATTGACACTGAAGGTATTTCTTGACTTTTACTTAGTTGCTACATTTATTGACGGCTTCGTTGTTCATTATTATTTTCCAGCCAAATTGATTTCACCCAGGCTTGGTGCTCTTAGAAAAAACATGATGTTTCAAAAGAAACATGCCCTTTTCATCTCTACCATTGTTAAATTCTTAGTTTAGATACAAGTTACTGACATCAGTTATCAAATACAATGCATCCATCTAAACTTTCACATAAATGTCTAAAACATGTCAGGGAGATGGCGCCCCTAATACTTGTTCATGTCCAATTAAAATTTTGAATGACCCCCGAGAACATTCCGCCCTCAATTCGACAGCAGAAATAACAAAGGCAAATATTTCTTAGCCCCATTAGGTGTGTAAAGTTATCCAGTATGATTGGAGATTAGGCTGAACCTATCCGAGAGGTCAAATCTTCTAAGTACACGCAGAGGTTACCAGAAAACATTAGGTGAGAAACGATTGTTTCGATCATCTGAAAGTTAGTCGTGTCATTTAGAATTTGTTGCAGGGTCCATGAACTTATATTTTTTTGTCTTAAACACGATAATGGCATGGTTAAGAATAATGCATATACGTGTCCATAGAAGACTCAAAAGAGGGTGAGTGTACTCTTCCCCTCCCCCATGACAAAAAGGCATAACTGACATTTTTTTTCTTCAAAATTGAGTTATATAGTGCAAGGGACTCAGTACATCATGTTAAACATGCAGAACAAAAAAAATATTAATTAGAAGTGTCACTTTGTTTCATAATCCGCTTGTTAAAAGGACACTCAATAGGGCGTTACGTGTTGAACAAAACACCAAAATGTCAGTTATGCCCCCTTTTTTTTGGGGGGGGGTACTATTATACCTGTTTACAGTCAGTGACAGCAATAATAAGAGCTGTAGTAAGTTAAAGGCATCGTATAACAATGTTTCCAGTTTAAAAGAATCTGAGCTTCATGATTTCTCTTGCTACCAGTGTCTCTGATAAGGTCTAAAAATGAATCCCTGAAAAAAATTGCAGTTCAAAACGATCATTAAGTGCTTTTAAAAAGTGAAAATCATTGATCAACCATTCCAGTTCTCCCCCATACAGTGGTGTGTGGCAGATTCTTTTCTCAGCAGAAAATTAATTCGTGTGCCGATTTTCATCTGTACCTATTTTATTGGTGACAGCTTAACTTTCTAAACTTTTGTGTTCTAAGGTGTTTATTTGTCCACTCAAACACTGTCAGATATGCCAGATTGCAAAGTTTGACAATTTTTAAGTGTTACAAAACTCATATCAAACGTTAACTAGCTTGGTTTCCCCTCCGCCAGTGTATGTAAGTGTGTTTGTGGTTTTTTTTCTATATCGGTATGTGTGTATATGTGTGTGTTTGTGTGTATTTCTATTTTGGAATGTTTTTGTTTAAGAACACCACCTTAGTTTCTGCTTTATAGAAAATGGATCCAGGTCTCATAACAAAAATTACATTGATCATTACAAAGATCTAGTGTCTATATTTGTAACACGAGAAAAACAATAATTCAATTTTATTCGTAATACAATATACCTACGTATATTCATTCTTATTCATTCTCGAACAAGGGACTATTCCGTGATCAAATATCAACGGGGCAACGACCGGACGCATGGATGAATTTTCTCGCACCTGACACAGTAAAGTGTTGAAAACCATGGCTTAAAAACTTTCATCGGTGTAGCCGTGCGTGCATCTTGGATTGACAGAATGGTCAGTGGAATCTGATAAGTCCATCACTGACCGAACAACTATTAAGCCAGGACAAACGACGATCGAGAAAACACCACGGAGAAGTCTAGTTCGCAGAGTGCAGATGCGAATGATAAAACGGTCATCGAATATTCATATTTTCATTCTAATTTATTCTTTGCGATGGACATTCTTATGTTCATATTTAATATCTTTGCCATCAATTTTATAGACTTATAATGCATTATTATTGTATTGGGCTATAAATGGTTTGACGCAAGTTTAATTTTCATTTCATTTTCCAAACGTAAAATAAGACAATAAATAACACAATTATTTAAGGAAAGACATAAGACAATTACAAGAAAATACAACAAGTGCAAGGTGCTGTATGTGAACAAGTACATGTACTTAAAAATTAATATGATAATTATATATATATATACATGTACTAACATGAATTAATTGAAGATATTAATATATAGCGATTACTTTCTGATCATTTCATGTCTTTCACCCTTTTACTATTTCTGATCATAAATTAAACTTATATTCAACAAATCAACAAATACTTAAGGAAGTATAAATGATCGATTACAAATGAACATCCACAACATTTAAGTCTTACAAACTTACAAAACATTTAAAAAATACGAAGCTTGACGTTTTTGTTTACATAAACTTCTTTAACCCGACAATGAAGACCTGATTGAAAATGGTGCAAAGTAAAAAGACCCAACTTGTGATCATATCAGAGTAGTGGCCACAAACCATTAAATTTGAGAGAATGCAAGTACATCCTTTTTTTTTTGATACATTACCGTACAGTTTCAGAACTAATTTCATATTTTTGTCTTCATTATACTGTTTTAACGTAAATCTTTTTATGAATTACGCAACAGGAGGGGGCATACACCGTTTAACAGTTAAGTGAAGCTAAATTGACATTGAATGTGCAAAATTATTCTTAGAATGACATGACATGATCCCGATTAATTATTATTTGTGGAAAACTGACCAACAAAGACCGCGGCCATGTTGTCAGATACATTTGAATAATGCAACCCTCTCCTTTTGTCAATAATAATCAAAATACAACTAGAAAGTTACACAGGAATCTTTAAATTACCGTTAACGATACGAATTTCACAGTGTATCAACTTCCACGAGGACACATGACCATGATAATATTCATCAGAAAGAATGGATGAAAAGGAAGACATTACTATTTACAGACATATAAAACGCATGTGTAATTGTTGTTACCATAACTAACCTGCTGAAACCTATAATAACATTAGACAGATTCCCCTGAAAAATGCAAGAACTTTTTCTTTTAATACAATAAACTAGCATCAAAATTCAGTTAAAGAGTTTGTTTTTATTGAATATAGCTCTAGTACTCCAGGGCACCGTACGACCTTAAAGCAAACAAAAATATTTGCTTTGATGTCCATCCCTGTCTCTCTATTTTTATTAATACATATTACTTTTAATTCACTTTTAACCAGAAAAGTGATGAGAACACATTTCATCTGAAGGACGAAGTGAAAAACCGCCTGGCAGTATTTTTTAAATCTTTTAACTTGAAATGTGTGTTTTTTTAAAATATTTTTTTCAAGTAAAAATCTTCTTCGTTCCCTTGATAATTTGCCTACCTCATCTGAAGAGAATAGGAATACGTAAGAGCAAAATACATAACCCCATCCGTTAACTATGGGAGGACGCCGTCTCTTTATGCCCAAAGCAGCTTACGGTCTTTGAAGGTCCTTCGGTATGAATCCGAGAACAAATACTCGTATCAGCTGTTTATAGACCTTTATAGATTCTTTTCTTTCTTTGACGTTTTATTTCTGCCGACAAAATCAATACGCTGTACGTCTTTCTTGTATATACCTTGGGGTTTCCTGCACTTTGCCTCAACTAGTCGATTCACTTCGCTTGTCAAGTTGTAAAAATTAGCCGGTCAAGGGGTAAGCGCGGCATGTAATGAGTATTGAAACTGTTGCGACTTAAATACGTATATGCCGACATTTTTTGTTTCTCACTGTCACGCAAACATATCACACTCAGAAAAAACAAGAGTGTAGGCTGGGGGGGGGATGTATGTGCACCCCCTCCCGCTGAGCCAGAGGAGTTTCGGCCCTGCCGTAAAGCAAAAAGAAATGTGCACCACTTTTTCTGCTTTCAACAGGAGATTCTCTAAACTTTAGTTCCTCCTACCCAAGATGTGCACCTTAATGTTCCATCTCCCCAAGAGGTGCATCTCTCCACGCCCAAACTACCCTACGACCTGGAAAGGTAAAACTTTGCACTCTATTTTGTTGCACATTTAGCTCCTTTTGGGTGCAACTTTGCACGCTGACTTCTAAAAGTTACATATTTGCACATAAAAGTACAGATTTGTACTTTTTTGCACCTGTAAACCATGCTTGCACTCTTGAAAGTCACATAATTCATGGAACTGTAAATCTTCAGAATTTCTGTCACTGGTTTTGGACAGTAAAATGTGCAAAATCATAAAGGTGCAAATCTGAACCATAAAGGGTGAAAAATGTAATTCGAGGTCAAAGCTAGACATAACGGACGCTGAAAGTGTGTCATATGAAAGGTGGAAAATAAAGATCCCTTTTAGTGTTTACAGAATCTAACGTGAAGTATCTACTTGCACATCCAGTCTACAGACTGATGATTTCAAACAAAATCGTGCTTAAAAACGGGATCACT
This sequence comes from Eucidaris tribuloides, assembly GCA_001188425.1. Taxonomy (NCBI): domain Eukaryota; kingdom Metazoa; phylum Echinodermata; class Echinoidea; order Cidaroida; family Cidaridae; genus Eucidaris; species Eucidaris tribuloides. Next base: position 24,152 of record JZLH01S0101404.1, read on the forward strand.
GCTTGCACTAATTCATATGAAACCATCTTGGAAAAAGCATGAAACCAGGGCAAAACAGCAATTATTATTTTGTTTTGGGCAGAAACCTTGGAATAAAAAAACAACAACATAAAACATAAAAAATACAGTATCTTATTACATAAATTTTAATGGAATTCAAGATGTTCTTAGTGTGCGTTCGTACTACTCTCAGTTCAAGGAAACATAAGCAATAGAATCGCAGAAAAGGTAAGGTTTCAAGAAGAATAACGAATTGAAACTTATAAGAAAAAATAAAAAATAACAATGATACATAGTTATTTACTACTATCTCATAGGAGTTACCCCAATGGGCACTACGAATAATTGAAAACGCGACATTTAAACTTAAGACCACCAATGTAGCTATTTTCACCCTTTATCGTTACACTTTACAGTTTTCCTGTCTCTATCGGCTTAAAAGAAGGAATTTAGATCACTCTGAGAAATGAAATAGACGAAAAGACGCTGATAAAGACTAAATTGAGAGCATTCTCTCATTTTCAGACTGAGAAGAATAAAACGGTGCAACAATCGGAGACCATTGTATTCGTCAGTTCCTAACAATCAGTATTCAGTTCGTGCATTTAGCATAAACGAAGTATGGTTCAGAACAAAATTGTTTTATTGTACTTTTACCTCGAATGAGACAGTTAAAGCGGCTTTGGATTTTACAACAACAATATGACATTGAAAAGTGGATCCCTTTCTCTCAAAATGAAACACGGTGGTTGGGTTCTGGATAGTGGTTTTCGAACTAATTACGGTTAAATGAAAACAGGGAGAAAGCGACGATTTCTAAACATTCATAAATACTCTGCCAAACATTTTACGCAACTTAGCGAAACAGGGGACCCTGGGCGCACAGATCTCCAAAAGGCGGGGTGAGGTTGTTGTACTTTATAGCTGGCCAGATCCGACTCTAACCGGACTTGTTTATCTTTTTAAAACTGATTCATCCTTTTATCTCTTGTCGAACATATAAATCACTTGAAAGCACACCGTATCGACTTGTGTAAACGTTGTGAATGAAAGGAAATCGATTGTATTTTTAAAACATGAGCTTCTTGAATCGATCGCATCTGATTGTATTAACCGAAGTGAAATCAAGACGAAATGAAAGTGACAACCTTTCAGGAAATGCAACGAATGAATGCAATGAATCCCAATATACAGTATATGTGACAGAGAAAGGGACAGGAAGAACGATCTACAAAATTGATACCTGTGAAGAAAAGTGATTCAACTTTGGAGCAAAAAGGGTGGAAACTCTTGGCACATTGGCCGCTCAAAATTGCTTTCTACGTGCACATGACATTACATTGCAACCTAACGGTATAAAGTCTGTAACTGTGAAGCTTTCACTGGCAGTGACATGATTGGAAGAGGTCCAAATGCCCCAATAACCCAAAGAGTTGAAATATACACCAATTTAGATACTTCATAGAATATATATTCAGGATACAGAAGGACGAAAATTTTGTTACTACAAATCACAAGTCCAAATTTTTTCTGGTCTCGTCACCGCCGAAAAGTTGCTATGCACGGCTACATTTTGCCGTCTGCTGAAGAAAAATCAACATTTATTTCATGTTTTCATGGTTATTTCAAACACCCCCTTTTCATCGCCTTTTGACAAAAAATGTATGAATTTTCCGGAAAAAAGGGGTTGTTTGGGGTGTTAGCATTCCCCTTTTGGAAAAATGGGGTGTTTGAACACCCCAAATACAACCTGCGTATGCGTATGGTAAAAAGCCACACAACATATTTGGGGATAATTTCGCTAGTCATAAGGACCACTATTCATAAGGACCATGGTTCATAAGGGTCGTTATTCATAACGTGTAATTTCCTATACCTGAAGGGTCGCTATTCATAAAGGGAAAATAGGGTCATTATTCATAAACTCATAAGGACCATTGTTTATAGGGATTGCCATTCATAATATTAGAATAGGGTCGCTATTCATAATCGAAGAAAAGGGTCATAAATTATAAGGACCGCTATTCATAATAAGTCATGAGGGTCACTATACATAATAAGTCATAAGGGTCGCTGTTCATAATACCAAATTGGGGTTGTTAATCATAAGGGTCACTACTCATAATCAAAGAAGAGGATCGCTATTCATAATAGGAGAAGAGGGTCAGTATTCACAAAGGTCAATATCCATAAGGATCGTTATTCATAATCGAAGCAAAGGGTCGCTATTCATAATTGAAAAGAGGGTCACTATTCATAAAGGTCAATATTCATAAGGATCATTATTCACAACCGGAAAACAGGGTCGCTATTCATAATGTATGGGAAGGGTCGACCCTTATGAATATTGACCTTTATGAATAGCGATCCTCTCTTCCTATTATGAATAGCGACCCTTTTGTTCGATTATGACTAGCGACCCTTATGAATATTGACCTTTATAAATAGCGACCCTCTTCTCCTATTATGAATAGTGACCCTCTTGTTCGATTATGAATAGCGACCCTTATGAATATCGATCTTTATGTATAGAGGCCCTCTTTTTGTATTATGAATAGGGACCCTTATAAATAACGACCCTGATTTGGTATTATGAATAGCGACCCTTATGACTTATTATGTATAACGACCCTCATGTCTCTTTATGAATAGCGGTCCTTATGAATAATGACCCTTATGAACTGCGACCCTTATGTCTTATTATGAATAGCGGTCCTTATGAATATTCTTTTATGAATAGCGGTCCTTATGACTAGCGGGCGGATCCCCATATTTGAACGGCACAGCATTCTCTGATCATAATTGTACAGCAGAAAGTAAACTTTCGACCATGAAATTTTCATAGCAGAAACCTTAAACAGTGTAATTGGTTCGACTACCATTGTGTCCTAAATTAAGGACACTACTTCATTGTCATTTTGCTTTAAGGTGCAACCTTGCACGTGAATTATGTCCAAACTTTTGGTCCAAAGTTGCTATTTTCATTCTTATTGAATATATTGGAGGATATTACACACTAATAATAAAAAAATAGTGTTTTTTGGAAAGCATTTAATTGCACACTATTTAACTTGTAGAATTTCAGTTGTTTTAACTGGATGTAAAAGTTGTTTTTCTAGTGTTTGACAAGGGGTCGCAAAGTTTAAGCTTGCTTATAGTCCCCCACATGGTCCTAGATTTATCCTTCATTTCTTACATTGATTGTCACCTTTTTTATGCGCAGGGTTTGTCATGTTCGTGATATTATTTCTACTCTGTTGCATCAACATGTATTTTAATGTATAATTTTGTCATGCAGAAACATTAAATCAAATGAAACGAAATGGAATAACATGAAATGAAATGACATGACATGGCATGAAATGAATTGAAATGAACTGACATACCATGAGATGAATTTAAATGAATTGACATACCATGAAATGAATTGAAATGAAAAGACATGACATGACATGACATGACATGACATGACATGACATGACATGGTATGAAATAAAATGACATGAAGAAGTGGAATGAAATGAAATGATATGACATGAAATAACATGAAATAAAATGAAATAGAATGACATAAAATGACCTGACCTAAACTGAACTGAAATAAAATGAAGTGGAATGTAATGAAATGAAATAACATGAAATGATATTAAATGAGATGAAATGAAGTGGGATGAAATGAAATGACGAGATGAAATGAAACAATATGAAATGAAATGAAATGAAATGAAATGAAATGACATGAAATGACATGGCATGACATGAAATGAATTGAAATGAAATGGCATGACATGAAATGACATGAAACGACATGAAATGAAATGAAATGAAATGAAATGACATGAAATGACATGGCATGACATGAAATGAATTGAAATGAAATGGCATGACATGAAATGATATGAAATAAAATGAAAGGACATGACATGAAATGAAATGACATGAAACGAACTGAAATAAAATGAAATGAAATGACATGAAATGTAATGATATGACATAAAATGACATGAAATGAAATGAAATGACATGAAATGAAATATAATGAGATAGCATGACATTAAATGAAATGACATGGCATGAAATGGAATGAAATAAATGAAATGGTATGATATCAAATGAAATGAATAAAGCCAGATTTTTTTAAAGTAGATACTTGTGGTTGTAATGCAAGACAAGATCTTCCACACAGGTTCCAAATCACTAGCAGGATCTTACACGAGTTTTCAAGGGGGAAGGGAGTCAAAGATGCTGTGTGAGGATTCAGACAAAGGGACTAAATGTTGCTGTATGTGTTTTTAATGGTAACTATGATGGGGTGTGGTGGTAACGAAATCATGATGGACAAGAAAGCAAGGTTATACGTAAGAAGAGTAGTGACAGAACAATAGTATATTCTCACAGAAAATAACAAAGATAATAACTTGAAATGTTGTATTACGTTTACGAAATACAAAACTTGCAAGAATTATGCTTCTTCTTTCATATATATTGGTCAGAAGAACTTATGATCTTATTGTGTGTTTAAATATTGTGTCAGGGATGTGCAAGTCCATTACTTCCCTTCATTATCAATACTAAATGTTAGTTTAGTACTTACAAATGGTGTGTCGAAAGTTTGAGATCCATACGTCATGAATTTGCTGTTTTATGAGAAAAACTAATAACGACATGTTACCAGAATGTTGTTCTTTCCGTGAGTTTCAATTTTGCTCAAACTGCGAATCGCGGTTATGTGTATCGTCGCAAGACCAGCGGAGTGTTCTGATTGGTTAAACGGCTAACCTCCGCACGACCTTTGGCTAACGGCTGATCAGACAATTTTGAAACGGCACGTGCACGTTTGACGTCGC
>JZLH01S0101407.1:8272-19703 GCA_001188425.1 Eucidaris tribuloides
GCTAGGTGGGGGATTTAAAACTTCTACACAGAATCGTGAAATTCATTATATTTTTTAATTTATGCAAATTTATTCGAAATCACAAAAAATGCTTCTTCTCCTTCATTTCTCGACCGATTTTGATTGTGATTGCTTTATTTGGTAGGGCTGAGTTATGCACATTAAACTTGTACACAGGATTTTGAAATTATACTCCATTGATTAATTATGGTAATTTATGCAAATTTATCCCCAAAATAACAAAAATTGCTTCTTTTCCCACATTTCTTGACCGATGTTCATTCTGTTTGTTTGATCTGATAGGGCTAGGTGGGGGCTTCAAGACTTCTACACAAAATTGAGAAATTAATCAATTATGCAAATTTGAAATTAATCAATTATGCAAATTTATGCAAATTTATTCAAAATCACAAATAAAATTAAAAAAATGCTTCTTCTCATTCATTTCTCAACCAATTTTGATTTAGTTTGCTATATCTGGTAGAGCTAAGCTTGGTACACTAAACTTCTACCCAGAATTTTTAACTGTTGCTCCATTAATTAATTATGGTAATTTATGCAAATTTAAATAACAGAAATTTATTTCAATTCTTATTCATATCAAGTACCTATTTTTTTTTCATTTCATTTATTGGTTTCTGCAACTCTTTTATGATTCAACATTTACAAAGAAAATACATATACATAATATAATGTACATTTGTACATTTGTACATATTGATTTCTTGATACATTAAATTATACAGTTATGAATTATTTATTGTAGTATACTACGAATTATCTTAATAAGGAGTATAAATAATGATCAATATACATTGCATTTTCTTTTTTATGAAATTTTAAGACGGTTGCAGGGGTTGACACAAAAAGCAAAGCTTTGAAAACATGACAACCCTGTAAAAATTCTATGATTCTTCTTGTACATTCTTATCACAATAGTACAAAGGTGCAAGTGCGTGGGGGGGGGGGGGGTACTGGGGACGGGAAGGTGGGTGCTTGGCCCTTAAATTGTATTTAAAGTTTTTTAATATCAGGTTAAGACTGGGAATTTATAAAAATGTGGTCATAATTAGGTCGTGATCACACTAGGCAGATTTGATGTAGGGACATGGAGTCGACCCTAGGTCGAAACCACTTCCCTCTCTGATGTGAACACAAATTAATTTGGTTCCACTTCAAATGTACTTTTTCCAACAACAAAAATCAGTATGGAGCCCAGGAAGGGATCCGGGGATGCAATCATATATAATTCATGTAGTTATTATTATTTTTTTATATTATTATTTAATTTTTTTTTCATGTCCCTTCCAGGGCATGAAACTAATATTTTTCTCACTCGAATTTTTTTATATTCATGTTCCTTCCGGGACATCAAATTTTAATCTTTTGACCAGTATAAAATTGTACCGCATGAAATTTCGGATATATGATGTTGCGAGATGCCGGATGAGCGCTATGTCATTGACGTTTTCTAGTTTTTTTATCTAATAGGCCTTAGTGGGTCTTTCCAAACTTCTACAAAGAATTCTGAAATTTATTAATTATACTCTGAGATGTAAGTTGGTTATGGACACAGGCCTATGTTATGTAACCTTTTTTCAGAAATATGATTCACATATTATTTAAAATAAACAACTGTATCAAACTGGGGTGCACCTTTGTAACTTTTTTTGAACAGCTTTTACTTTTTAAAAATATAACCGAGGACGGGGTGAACAAATGGATTAAAATGAACACTTTGATCATCAATCAATCAATCAATCAATCAATCGATCAATCAATCAATCAATCAATCGATCAATCAATCAATCAATCAATCAATCAATCAATCAATCAATCAATCAATCAATCATCACTGACACTAACTGATCATCCAACTCAAGAAACAAACTAACAAACTAACAGACTGACTCTACTTAGTAACCAACAAACTAACTAACTACGTACTTATTTTACTACCTATCTAAATCTATTTACTTTCTAAACTAAAATTCTAACTAATTAACTAACTATTCACTATTTTGATTGTGGTAGTCATAATAGTACGTAATAGATGATCAACTTTCTGATGTTGGCACTGAACCCGCGACCTTTATTTGGTTAAAGAAATACAAAAATTCTTACATACTTAAGATTTTAATTAGTTGTAATAACGCCACTGCATAAGTCAATTTCTTCCTTGATTCATAAAGCAATTTTTTTTTCAAATAATGCTGTACTGAGCAAACTCATCCGCGGTCATTTATTTTTCGTATTATATCAAATTACCAGGAATCTGGCGATTCTGCTCTATATTAAGATAAAATTCTGGTAAAACATCACCAGGAAGTGGGGTAAAATTAATACAAATCCGTGCTATGTATACCACTGTGGCTGGTCAACAGGTACATGACGGACTTGTGTTAATCTTACCCCGGTATTTTACCCCAGTTCCTGGTTATAATAACAAAGCGAGCTAAAATCACCAGATTCCTGGTCAATCGATACAAATTTACATGGAAAAAATATCAGGGATAATTTGACAAGCAGTATTTTTAGTGTATGGAATCTGCTGAATCGATAAAATGGGTTAACACTCTCAGAACCATAATTGCTACAAAATACCAAGAATTTTAGTACTGACAAGGCTAATGAACAGAAAATATCCACTGTGCATGCATAGGCTTCATAACTAGTGTGCAATATTTGGTGAACTATAATCTCAAAGGTATTGGAAGAGAGTAAAAGTGTAAAGGAGCGATGGAATGTCATCATTTTGTGTTGAATTTCCAGTGATTTTGAGAGAGTCTTAGTGAATGTCTTTCTCTATGAATTGACTTTATGGATGACACAGCAGGGATTAGATGACTTTACACCACCACCTTTTAGTGGCCATTCAATTAAAAAGACACTTTCTAATGGAATGGCCACAAAAATATTTCAAAATTCACCTCAATAATAAAGGGTAAAACTGACCGAAATTTACACTTTTGTAAAAAAAATAAATAAAGACAACCAGTTAAGAAACGGTGTTCTATAACCTACTCCTTGTAGCGTGTAATCGACTGTTCGAATTATGTGAAAATCACCTTCAGTCCGTAACTCATGAAAAAAAAACCTCCAACAAAAACATGGGCTACACGACTGTTGACGTCATCAGTTAGTCACTGTTGCTATTCAAACTGGTGATGACATACTCCAGTAGGCCTATGCTAAATAATTATCGACCTTTCACCCTCACGCTTGGTCTCTTCCGTGCCGAGATACGCGCGTACCTAGACGGGGTCAAGTACACGAGTTGGCAACTAGACTCTCCTGTTTTGCAGATCGTAAATACAATTGCGATAACAACCCAATACCAAGTGAAATATATCGGACACGTGTGTTGCCTTTACAGAAAACTCATATCAAAACAATATTCATGATTTTCACCAAAGCATTTTAACAGATTGTTCAACGAAATGCATTTACATTCAAAAACNTTTATACAAGTTTACACGGTGAAATGTAACTATATTAATTGTATAAGTACAGTCAAAAACCGTAGCTAGCATTATGTATTTGCTTTTGTTTATGAGTCATATTCTTGTAGGAATGATGTTATTTATTGATTTTTATGAAATAAAGTCAAGTTTACTTGGACTTTCAAGTAAATTGGAATAACGTTGGCTTGTCCAGACACTTAATTAAAAAATAATAATTTTTCTAGTTCTGTGGGTCGATGATGTAATAATAGGTGTATCTTTGAAAATGTCCTTGAAGCGCTCGCTGTTTGATTAATAGTAGGATTGCGTCAATCCCCCCACCGGACAGGTGGGTAAACAGATATGTTCACGAAATGTGAGCTACAGTATATAAACAAAGTGTCATGCTCGATGTCAATCATATCTGATTTGGACTCCGCTGAGTATTGAGCATAACAGGGCATCAGCTTGCTAAGTCTGTCCCGGCCTGAAACTTCTCAAAATCTAATATGGCGGTCGTAACGGACACAGATTTTGTCTCGATCTTGTCGTATGTCGTAGGTTTGGTGCTGATAGTTGCCTGCAGTTTCGTTGTATCATTTCTCGTCCACATCCACCAGTAGCAATGGAAGCTGAGACACTTCCCTGGACCCAAAAGGAGCAGGTAAGCGCGGGAACATTATTGATTTCGGAGGCAGTATATGTTTTTCAGTTCAAAGTTTACAAGCACTGGGCCATCCACTATGTTGATGTTCAAAGTAATGTGTACAACCCTTTACGAGACATTTTAAGCTTGTATGTGGCCAGGGTATACGTATAATCATAGGTTATTTCTATCGGTGCAGTGCACGTCTCTTCACCGTAGGCCTATTGTGTAGTGCATTCAGTCACAGACCGCTCCGTCGATTTTACAATAGAAATAAATGAAAAGGCAACCAATCGCATTGAGCGTCATCACAATACACAATTTTCGTCCGGCTGTAAAGGTCTCATGTACAATACGTACTGGCACGCTAATCTCATATCAATTATGTGTTACAAATGAAAGTAGTCTTATTTTCGCTTAATGGAGTAAAAAAAAAGGTGTGTTTCAGCAGTTTATTTAAAAAAAAGATTAACTTGGGTATTGCACTTACCTTGCAGTAAATGTATTTATTTATTTAACCACTTCACCAATTTCCTTAGTCATAAACTGATCTTTATCAAGTCCGTGCAAATGAAAATACAGGGATATACATTGAAATATATATTAGATATACATTTTAAAACAATAAACTATCAACTTGAGCTAGTGTTAAAAGATTATTGACTAAAGTTATATAAATTTATAATTATGTATGGATAATGGTTAACTAATAAGATACGTCAAGAAGTCATCTAAAACAAGAAATTATATAAAATTTACAGCTAATTCATTATTATCTGGTCGCTGAGGCATTGCTTAGACAAAATGAAATCAACTAATGTTAAGCTCATTCGTTAGACTATTTCCTAACCTTGCTCTACGGCATACCATTTTTCCGAATATTTTGAAATTTTGGTAGTTCAATATGTAAAACAATTTATATGTGAAATAATAGATGTCTTTAAATGTAAAATAGGAGCAAATACTGGGCAGTAACAATGGGTGTTCAATTCTGTGTATAAAGTGAAGTACTGTACGTGTTTGACTATACCTTTTTTCGAGAGTATAAATTGGGCATAAATTGATCGGATGGAAAATGCCCAATCAAAATGAACACTGCTCGAAGAGCACGATTTCTTATTTTGTGAAGTTTTTGTGTTTCTGAATTTCCCCCCAAATTTCGCGGTAACGCATTCTAGATTGTATTACACTCCATGAAATTCTGATTTTTTTTAAAGTAGGAAATTATCTTTAGCCATCACTTTAGATAATGTGTCCACTTGTACTTTGTATGGACCAATCGGAAGATCCAAACAGTTGATGTTGTAATTTGTTTTCTCGAGCCAATAAGGTAGTAAGAATTCACTCTTGTTGATATTAAATTGGTGTTTATTATCTTTTAACCATTTGCCCACCCTAGAGAGTTCGTCATTCAGTGTTTTAACTATTGGATACATTACTACCGTCGCTCAACATCGAGAATATATCATCGGCATACGATGAAATTAAAGACACTTTACTATATAAGTCATTTATATTAACTACAAATATAGAAGTGTTCTTAACTGTTATTTCCCTACATCGTTTCAGCTTCATTTTCGGGAATTGGAAGGAGTTACAAATGATGCAGGACCATGGTGCATCCCTCCCGGAACAGCTTTTAATGTGGTAAATTCATGTGTCGATTTTAAGAATGTCAATTCATAAGTGATATTTTCTCGTCAAATTTTAAAATCTGGGGGTGGGGTTTATTTGACGTTGCTTTAGATACAAGTATCTGGGTCACGTTTATACTTTTATGGCAAGTTGATTTATATGAATTCAGTATTCATAATACAATGGAAATTATAAGGAAAATATTAAAGTGGAATGAAACCCAGACATATTCCTGCATTCAGAGATTACAGAACAATACAATAAGGAAATTACTGAAAGTTTGAACAAATTTGGTTGAACGGTTCAAGAGTTATGTTTGTTCAAAGTTTATTTGATCCTTGTTATGGCGAATTGTTAAATTGGCAACCCTACCAGCTTTTTAGTTGAAAGTGTGGAGAACTCTCAATTGGTTGTGTACACAAAATTTCACTTATTCTCACTTTTTATCAAATATCTGATTTGCTCTTGCTTGTTGTGCAAGTATGTCCTAGCAAAAATGATTCTACATGTTATTCTGAAAGAATTTAGAAACTTTCTCAACTGACACTTAAAAAAAATGCAAATTATTGAAAATGTGTGTACAAATCCAATGGGAAGTTCTCCACACTTTCATATGAAAAGTGGGTAGAGTTGCCAATTTAAGGATCCTCCATAACGAGGATTAAATAAACTTTGAACAATCATAACTCTTGAACCGTTCAACCAAATTTGCTCAAACTTTCACTATTTTCTATCCTATATTGTTCTGTACTCTCTGAATTCAGTAAGATGTCTGGGTTTCATTCCCCTTTAAGTTTGACTAAGACGTAGTGTGTGTGTAAGTGCATGCTGTGTGTGCGCGTGTATGTGTGCACGTGTGTGTGTGTGCGTGTGTGTGTGTGTGTGTGTGTGTGTGTGTGTGTGTGTGTGTGTGTGTGTGTGTGTGTGTGTGTGTGTGTGTGTGTGTGTGTGTGTGTGTGTGTGTGTGTGTGTGTGTGTGTGTGTGTGTGTGTGTGTGTGTGTTGTGAGTGTGGTGTTTTGGCCAATGAGTACCGACGACGTAAAATTCATCACCGTCGATAATAGCAAAAATCTTGAAGTTGTAGAAATAAATGTGAACATCATTAAAGTAATAGGCTAACATTGTGGAGCTTCAAGTTAAAAAATTGTCAAACTGTGAAATGTGATCTACATAGTAGTGTTGAAATGGACAAATAAACACCCCAGAATACCAAAGTTTGGAAAGTTATGGAGCCCCTGGCATGGTATGCATGAATAAGCAATTAGTATTCCACCCGACTATAAATTAGTTAGATCTACACACAGTAAGTCTATGGGAAGAAATGGGCAGGTGAATCTGGTCAACTCGAGTGCTTGAGATTTTCATTCGCTTAAAGCACTCAATCATCACTTTGAAGTGCAAGTTGTTCAAGGCTTCAGTTTTAGACCTTATACCAAAGACACTTGGAGCATGGAAGATTATGTAGCTCACATTTTTTACAACTGTAATCAATGTTAGCTTGTGGCTTTAAAACGTGAGACTGAGAAGGTTAAAGTTTAAATAAAATGTATATAGCTAATTGATAGAAGCAGGAAGTGAATTGTGTAGATGTTATGATTGACGTACGGTATTATTGCAATAAATTATAATTGTTCCTAGGTGCCTTGAATGAAAAAAGGAATTGCAAAGGTTTGTGTATTCAGGAAGCAAATTCTATACGTATATATGCACGTAAAACATAGATAGACAGATACATACATACATACATACATACATACATACATACATACATACATACATACATACATGCATACATATGTGGTATTGGTTCTGTACTTGATGGTTAACCCTCCTCTTTTTTATAACAGGGCGAAAGAACACGGTCCAATATACAAGTACTCGTTACTCAACAAATTCTTTGTAGTGGCACTCGATCCTGTTGTTGTCAAGGTACATACACTTCCATCATATTTTAGATGTTTATACTTACATGTAATTATATGTTCATTATTATGTCCATGTACTCATTGAATTATATATTAACATATATGTATAATTCATGTTTGCTTATGTTTTTACATGTATGTCCATGTATTCATTTAATGTGTATATGTTTATGTATTTGTGTAATTATGTTTATACGTTAATGTGTTCAAATACTGATCATTACATTATTTAATAGTATTCATTCTTATAAAAAAAATCGTCACTTGAATGACAAATCTGTTATCTCAAAATGTTACATGTTCACAAGAGTGAAAAAACTACATAAAGCACTAACTACCCCCCCCCACCAAAAAAAAAAACCCGAAAACAATTCCATTGATTATTTTTAACACTCTTTAGTGAATGGGATAGCCTTTTTCTTTAGAAATTGGACACGGAAGTTTGGCGCACGATGTTTAGTTTCCAAACATATTTGTGATGTGATAGCAAAACTGTGTTAACGAAAGCGTTTACTGTCTAAAAACAAAATTTACAGCATTATATGATTCCCTCTAACATTTATAATATGCGTGGCTGGCGTTTACATAAATTTTGTGCCAATTGTTATTTTTTTCAGTAGATATCTATTTCTCTCTTTCTTTTATTTCCCACAGGAAATACTGACCAAAAGCGTTCACCTAAAGTCACCGATAATTTATGATAATCTTGGAACTGTGTGTGGCGTTCGATTGGTGAAGACGGGTCTAGTCACGCAAAGAAATCACAACGACTGGAAAATTCATCGAACCATTCTTAACCCATCCTTTAACAGAAAGTAAATTATCTCTCTTTTCAGTTTTCAAATTGATACAGATTATGTAGGTTTAAAAATATTCATGGATGGAAATCAATTTTGTGTTTTCGTGAAATTTTGACTGACGATTTTATCGACATACCTGAAATAACTATGTATTACATGCATATGCTTTAAATTAGGTTCTACTGTTGAGACGTAAAAAAACAATTTTTAATATTTTGTCGTTGACACGAGAGAACAAAAGCTACATGCTATGAATCTTAAAGCTCGACTGGGAGTAAATGATGGCATTCCTCATCAGCACACAATTTCTACCACGACGCCATTAAAACCAATTAAATTTGATGAAATAATGCAGTGGCTTTCCTTGTGTGGAGGTTTTCCACCGTCATTGCTACAATTTCCAGCATTATTTGTGAATAATAAACGTATTTGAAATTCGTTCTTATCGATTTCCCTTTTTTGTGGGGGGGGGGGGAGAGGGGGTATCCTTCCTGCTCGCAGTTGATTCACGGTTTGCAGTCAAACAGCTCGGGTGTTATTCTGAATGATCTTCACCTAAACAAAGAATAAATGAAATAAACCCAATTCCTTCGTTTCTGCACACAAAACAATCAGGACGCCCAATTAAGTGAATCAATTATTTTAATCTACTTTAATAAATTTTGGTTTAATTTAATCTAATGGGTTTTTTTTACATGTTTATGAATGAACCTGTTTATTTGGACAGAGTCCAGTTGATATTGTCATGCATTAAACTCCCTTGTCCGTATTTGCATCACATCTTCGGATGATTTTGGCATGCAGTATACATGTAGCTGGTGATAAGATCGATGTATACAAAGTTTAAGTGTTGACATGAGGGATGAACAACAACATTTCAATTATATGTAAGACATTTTGTTTCCCTTTTTTTCTTGTACACCTGTAATTGTCACTATCAAGATATCTTATGGAACTCATGGAACCGTTTAACGAGAAAGCAGATCGTCTTGTTGAATACCTTCTTAAAAAGGCAGATGGTATTCAGGAGGTACCCATGTATAATGTCTTCAACAACATCACAATCGACATTATTACCAAGGTGAGTTTGGGTTAGTGTAAGTAGTTCATGAATGATTGTTATGGGACTTAGAGAAGTTTCAATCTATGTAGTCAAATAATCGTATCTCGTAATACGCATTTTCGGAAGTAGAAATGGTCCCTGAGATCACAGGAAACCACAGATGTATGAAGAATTGATAGGAATTTCAATGAGTTCAATGCAGTGCCTTCTGATCCAACATAAGAAAATGTGTTGAAATATCTTGATGATACTGTCATTTCGTCCAACAAACTTCCAGGTGGCATTTGGCATGGAACTCGACACCTTAGAAGATCCCGACAGTCCATTTCCGAAAGCTGTCATGACGGGCCTTCAAGGAGTGTCGACACAAATTCAAGAACCGTGGCGACAGGTTAGTATTATATCTAACATAATAATATCATTTTATTGAAGACCGCCTAGGGAAACAAAGAAACAAGACACCATATGTATTCTTTTAAAGTAATTTAAATGCGGACAACTAAATATTTATAAGGAAAGGATAAATTTGATTTGCTGAATCTCGACGTGTTTTTCCGAGACTATACCAGGCGCAAAGTTAGACTGTATCACCATTATATCTACTTTCACCCGCAGATCTCATTCACAAAAGAAGACAGAAAGTGGCGCCAAGAGGTACGTGATGCAGCTACATTTATAAGACAGGTTGGCCGAGATTGTATCAACAATCGCATCGATGCAAGGTCACGTGGTGAGGAGTTTCCTCGTGATATGTTGACGAACATCTTGGAAGGGTCGGAAAACTTGAAGGGGAATAAGAAGTTTGGAATGGAGGAAATGTTGGACGAGTTTGTCACGTTTTTTGCTGCTGGTAAGTGTTTTTTGCTGCTGGTAAGTGATGTCCTCTTTTTAAAAAAATGATAATCTACGAAGAAAATCTCACCGTCTGATTAACTCAAAGCAAAAAAAATCACCACCAAGAAATTGCGTATGACATGCAAACATCACCGTCTGTCGGTTCGCAGTGATCAGGTAGACAAAATTTGGTCTGAAAAGGCAACATGAATTGTACGAAGATTATCTTTTCTAAGAGAGTCTCCGGACTGTCTCCGTTCCTCTTCCGAGGAAGTCAGTATGAAAAGGTATATGACAGTTATTGTGTCATTGCAGGTGGCATCATTAACAAAAATGTATTCTTTACGTACACGAGATAATAATTATACTGAATGTGAATAAAAAATGTAATAATTTATAAGTAAATACATATCGTTGAATAAATAAATAAATCAATTAACATTAATTAATTTTGATAAAAAAATATATTTGGTGTTTATACATTATATACCCCAACCAAACAACAAATTGAAGATGTGAAAAATAGTAAATAACGTAATAGAAATTGTGAGCAAACTCGTACATGGGGGAACTGAAGGAGTTGAGTGTACACTGAGAGAAATTCACCTGTACACTTACCTTGGACACGTTAGGGAGGATATTTGTCTGGTAATCTTGTTATCGCTTGGTATGGACATGTGTTGAGGAGAGATCATGTTTGAGAAGGGCGTTTGCGTTTTAGGTGGTTGGTCAGAGGGGAAGGGAGCGACCGAAGAAGACAAAGAAGAAGCAAGTGGTGGAGGAGAGTAGGAGGGTTGGATTGAGGGAGGAGGATGCACCGACTAGAGTAAACTGAATCCGGCCACCGCCGTAGTCGTGGACTAAACCGAAATTAAAACCTGGATTACTACTACTACTACTCATAAGAATATGAGCTTCAGTTTCTCGTGATGAAAATACAGTTTTTGATGCAATCAAACAAAGAAAATGTGTGATTTGCTCTAGATTGGTGGGTGGATTGATCGATTGAATGAATGAATGAATGATTGATTTGATTATGTATATACATATTTCTTCATAATAGGCATTTATTCATGTATTCCTT
>JZLH01S0101407.1:48486-60951 GCA_001188425.1 Eucidaris tribuloides
AATTCTGCCAGTGCATCTCGACGTTTCTGTTGGAGTTTACTCATATCAGAAATATAAGGAACGTTTTGCATACTTTCTCTAAATAGATAATTATCTATTTCGTTTAGGTGACTGTCATGTGCTTTAATGTACAAAGCACAAATTCACTTAAATCTATGAATACGGTGGCACCCAATGAGAACAAAACGGATCAAAACAGGTAATAATAAACTCTCTTGATTACGATTCGTTCGTTTTCTGTGGTCATTTCCTTCTCTCTGGTTCTTACAATAACACTTATGAGGGTTTTGATATTCTCTTTTGTATCCACACTTATGTTACAGTGAGGAAATGTTTTGATTACTTGTATCTAATAGCGTATAATTATGCTCTTTTGTGTGACAATGTTTGCTTACTAAGCCGTTCTTTATGATATGAATATAAAAGACAGTAAGTTTGGTACACGTTTTTCAATTATCCAATTCAAACTATAATTCCAACATAACTGAACATAGCACTTTTTTTTTGCTAACAGTTCTTAGAATTACATTTTATTTTATACATTTCGTTGTATTTTAAGGGATACATAAAAGGCAAAGTTACGCCCTTGACGTCAAGTTGGTTTTTAATAAAAGCAGAAAATTTGAGAGAAATATATGATAGACAGTTGCGAAAATCACACCAAAGAAAATCGAGTTATGAGTTTCAAAGTTTCAATTTTTGTGACTTCATATGCGAGCAGCTCCTTATATTCGATTGTAAAATAAATTCCATAAAATTGTCAGTTTTTTAATAGTTCATGATAATTGAATGTTTTTTTTTTTCATAGAAGCCTGTATTGAAAATAATGTTTAGATAATGACAGGTAAATATCATTTTCAAATTTCTGAGGAAAAAGCACTTTTAGGGAATTATATCACATGACATGTGGGAAAGCTGCCTCGGCATGTGACGTCACAAATTTTAAAACTTATAAAATTCCATAAGATAACAACCTGACAAACTGTTAAAGTGATAGACGCTAAACACTTGTGGAGCTTTCAATTAAAAAAGTGTCAAACTTTGATATCTGAGCTACATAAGTAGTTGTTCAAATGGACAAATAAACACACTAGAATACAAAAGTTTGGGAAGTTACACTGCCCCCCCAATGGCAGTTATGCATGAATAGCCTCGGTTGTACACACAGTAAGTCTATAATGGGAGGAAATGGGCAAGTGAATTGCGTAACTACGGATTTTTCACTTTTTAAAAGCACTAAAATAATCATTTTGGAAATGCAATTTTTTCAGGGCTTTCCATTTTTAGACCTCGTCAAAAGACCTGGGTAGCAAGGGGAATCATGTTGGCCTAGAATTTTTTAACTGTGGTAAATTTTAGCCAATACCTTTTAAGTGGACTCTAAAAGGTGAAAATAAATACCTATTGATAAACATTTGTATTGTGGTGGCATTACAATGAATAAGGCAACCTATTTTTATTCAAATCAAAAATGGAGATTACAACATAAATAGATATACATTTAATAACATCAACATCATCCAGCAATTTCATTTCGTGCTGTATCACAAATACTGTAATACATTTTTTAGTACATTTTTGGCATTTAATTCTCGGTGGCATTGAATGTGTACAGGATTGAACAGTAAATTTCCATACGTTCTGTAAAACAAATTTACGCCCCTTTTTTTTTGCTTGTCTCATACTCATCGTTTGTAAATACATGTGAAATTATTGTCATAATAAATTAGGCCCACATGGAAATGCACATTTGTGATTTCTTTCGTATTATCCCAACTTTAACGGCAGTTATGTGAAAAAAAAGAGAGTAACAACTCTTTTTTGAAAGCACACTTCTAATACTATAACTTAAAATACACAACAATTGATAAAGTAAGGTTGATCATAGAATCATGTTGATTAAAAGAAATAAAGTTATATTAGTTAATGTGGATTAGTATTAGTAGGTCGCATGGTTATACCTTAGCCAGCTGTTATCCGAATTTTCTACTTGATATTTTCAGAAATAAAGATTATATCTAGGTAAATTACAACATTAATTTGGTTAAAATGTCCATATTTATTTTACTTGTCTGGTCTCGAAAGGACATCCAAAGCTTGCAATTAATGGCTGATAAACACTAAGGATGTAACAAACACTCTTAAAGACAAGGGCGTAGGCTGTTTGGGCACGGGGAGGTGCACATCTTGGGGGGTGGAACTAAAGTGACATGGGAGGTGCACATCTTAAGGCGAATGGAACTAAAGTTGAGTAAATCAGGCGTGAAATCAGAAAAAGTGGCCACAAATTTGTTTTTCTTGCCAGGGGCGGAAACTCCTATGGCTCTGCGGGGGGGGGGACGTGCCACTCCAGTGCACCCCCCGCCCCCAGCCTACGCCCTTGAAAGACACTATATGACACTGGTGGAAGACTCGTTTATAAAAAATTGTCGAACTTTGCTATCTGACATGATCTGACAGTGTTTAATGACAAATAAACACCTGGAAACACAAAAGTTTGGACAGTTATGCTGTCACTAGTACAATATGTGACAGATACAAATTGGCACATTCATTTATATCGGGCGATAGAAATTCTGAGCAACACAGCAGTCTATGGAGAAAAGCTGGAAATGGTCCTCTCGATGATTTTCACTTTTTTAAAGCACCTTAATGATTGTTGTACAGCATCCAATTTTTTCAGGGCTCATTTTTAGACCTTATCAAAGAACACTAGTACCAATGGGGAATCATGTAGCTCAGAGTTTTAAACTGGAAACATTGTTATACAATGCCTTTAAAGGCACTGTATAACAGTTGTTTCAGTTTTAAAAAAATGCTGAAGTTATGCATGATTCCCCATCCTACCATTGTACTCTGACATGGGTCTAAAAATTGAAGCCCTGAAAAAAATTTGCTTTAAATACGATCAGTAAGTGCTATAAAAAAGTAAAAATTTAGAGCACATTTCCAGCTCCCCCATAGACGCTGTGTTGCCAGAATTCCTATCGCACGATAGGAAATTAATGTGCTTCAATTTGAATCTGTACTATATTGTACTAAGTGACAGCATAACTGTCGCAATAACTTTTGTTGTTCTGAGGTGTTTTATTGTCATCCAAACACTACACAGATATGTCAGAAAGCAAGGTTTGACAATTTTTAAATAAGGCTTCCACACTGTTATATAGTGTCTTTAACAGAAATACACAGTTGGCTCTTTGCTGGTGTTATACCATTCGTTTCCGGAACTAATACTTCACTGCGCTCTTCACCACATTGGTCAATTTTCACACAATAAGTAAGTATTCATGCCTATTTTAATTCCTAAGTGTCCTACACTTCATTCCTTAAAGGTAAATGACATGATTGGGGTAGTCCTCAGACCTGGGGTTGAAACTACTCTAGAATCAAAGAAAAACTATGCAAGGATTCTCCTCGTGAAAATCTGTGTGTCCAACGCTGCTCATTTTAAAATAAACAATGTCAACATCACTCGTAGACGAAACCTGCTGTGTGTGCTCTCTATGGGGCTTATTTTTATCGTTCTCCCGCGGAAAAAAAAATACTCCTATGCTTATTCTTGATTCTCCTTAAGTTAATACAAATTACAGACAAATCCTCCAGGTGGTAGATCCACTCCTGCTAGTGTATAGTTGGTTGTATATTATCAACTCATTTGGTTCTTGAGGCATTTTCAAGGTTCCAATCACTTCACTAACCGTTTATATACTAATAATCATTATTTGCCATACAATCCAAACAATGACGATGTTAAAAGAAAAAATAACCCATATTTATATGGCTTTATTAATGCAAGTATTTAAGAACTAAACATTTGAAGTTTTCAATTGGATAATATCCTAGTTTAGAGATTTCGTCAGTCTAAAGTTTGGGTTAAATACCCATGTTGCCTTTTCTTTACGGTACATAACTTCGGTAAATTTTCTAACGTCATAGTAGAGGTACCTCTTGTTTGTAATATAGATTGTGACAATTTCCCTTTTTAATCTATTTGATGCGCAATGTACATTCCCTATTCCTAATTTTACAAGAGTAATGGGAAGAAAAATCTTGAACTTATTCTGAATTTCTGAAACATTGTGAAATTGGTGCTTTAGTTGAACGACATTACATTTCATTCAAACTTTTCAATAAATGTATTCTTCAGGGTTTATCCAAATTTGATCCTAACTTTCATGTTGGGTTTCAAAATTTCTGCATTCACGTGAGTAAACTTTAATATCGAGGGAACTTCCCTTTAAAGGTCAATGACATTGGATTGGGGTAGTCCTCAACTTGGGTTGAAACTACTGTAGAATTCAAAAGAAAACTATGCAAGGATTCTCCTTGTGAAAATTCTTGTAGTCAAACGCTGACTCATTCTAAATAAAACAATGTCAACATCACTCGTAGCACGGAACCTGCTGTGTGGCTCTCTATGGGGCTTATTTTTAATCGTCCGCCGGAAAAAATAAGATACTCCTATGTTTATGGCTTAATTGAATTCTCCTTAAGTTAACAAACTCAGACAAATCCATCCCAGGTGGGAATCCACTCCTGCTAGTGTTATAGTTGGTGGTATATTTCAAACTCATTTGGTTTTGCAGGCATTTTCAAGTGTTCCCAATCATGTCACTAACCTTTAATATACTAATAATCATTATTTGCCATAACAATTGAAACATGACGATGTTAAAAGCAAAAATAACCCAGATATTTATATGGCTTTATTAATGCAGAGTAATTTAAGAACTAAACATTGATAGCTTTCAGTGGATAATCCCATCAAGAGATTTCGTCAGTCAGAAGTTGTGGTTAAATCCCCATGTTGCCTACTTTAGGTACGTATAAACTCTGGTAAAATCTGTAACGTCATAGAAGGGTACTTCTTATTTTTAATATGTATTGTAGGCAAGTTCCTTTTTTTTGGGGGGGTCTAGTTATGAAGCAATGAACACTCCCTTATGCTTAACTTCCAAGAACATGTTCTGAAATAATGAACAATAAATTATTGTGAAATTGGGTTCTATACATGACGACATGCAAATTTCATTCAAACTTTCATAAATCGTATCTCTTCAGGGTTTCTCCAAATTTGATCCTAACTTTCAATGTTGGGTGTCAAACATTTCTGCATTCACTGACTAAACTTGAATATCGAGGGAAACTTCCCCTTTGAAGGTCAATGACATGAGTGGGCTAGTCCTCAAGTTGGGGTAAAACTATTCTAGAATCGAAACTGTGCAAGGATTCTGTGAAAATCTTGTAGTCAAAATTTTATTCATTTTAAAATAAACACTGTCAACATCCCTTGTGGCAGGCAAATCTGTTGTTTAGCTTTCTATGGATTTAATTTCTCATGGGGCTCGAGAGAAATGAAGTCCTGGTATGTTTATGCTTGATTCTCCTTAAGTAAACAAATTCAAGACACATTTTCCAGCTGGTGTACAGACAGGTATATCTTTCAAATAGTTTGGTTCTCGTGGCATTTTATTTCTTCCAATCATGTCACTGCCCTTTAAGTGGGTCGGATTCAAGCACAAAAATTTTCCATAATTTTGTTTATTCTGTACAACGCAGTCAATAGATTTAATCTCAAAATGACGAAAATTGCGGTTACTTTGCATCGATGCAATTAAAAGGTGTACCTTCTGCAACACTAAAATGAATGCAATATTTTATTATATCATAGAGGCTGATAAAATCTGTATTATTTACGAGAACATGCCTTGCCCGTTTAATCATGTGAGTCAAAGAGGGTTCGATTCCATTCCGCCCGGACGGTAGACTGTCAAACCAGTATCAAATAACCATCGTCATCGCAATCTGAAGAATCGCTCTCATCGTTAGCAATTGGAATCGATTCTGTTTTCGATCCACTTAGGCCCAACTTTGCCGCGGGTCTTGGCGTAGGGACCAGATAATCATCATCGTCAAGGTCTTCACCCTGCGACACAACTTTGCTTGATGAGCTTTTATGCAACTTTTTCAAATCTACAACGCGGCAAGTACTTCCTGACTGACGATTTGGACGAACATAATCGTCATCGTCGATTTCCCCCAAATATTTGGCATTACTGGGGATAGGAGTATCAACGGCTTTGGATGTGTCATTGTATGTATACTTCTTGGTATCCGTTTGATGTACTGGTATGTTAACATAATCATTACCATCATCTTCTTCTCCTTCGGACGACGACCCATCATAATTTGCAACTGTTTTGCGATGTTTTTCAAACTCGAGCACTCGTGCCTCACTCGGTGGGTTAACACCGCTCACCACATCGGAGAGATCGGCCTGTGATCTAATGTCGAGAACGTTTTCTTTGCGACCTGGAATGTTAACGGGTTTCGTGGATCGAGACATTCGAAACACTTCGCTATCGTGGTCGCTTGTTTGTGTGCGATGGCTTGCACAATCTTTCACTGGTGTATCATAGACATTGCCGACGAACCTGCTTTCACGATTAGAGGTTAGATATTTTCCTTTATCATCTGCCCTTCTTATGAAGCTTCCTGCTTGGCTTGACATTTCGATATATTTGCTCTCTTTCTCATCACCACCACCACCACACCACCCATCATGGATATCATCTTTTGTAGGTCTAGTGCGATATTGTACAACTTGGGGATTCGCACGATTAACATTATTGACACACTGTGTGAGAGCAGATCCAGGCTTATTTGCTAATTCCTTGTTTGCTCCAAAGCCATATGATTGACACAACGGCACGTTGTCATAGTAACATTCGCTACCACATCCACCACCATCACATCATCATAATCTCCATCATCGTCATCGTCATCATCACCACCGTAATTTTCAAGTGTAGGTCCATACTTCGCTGGTCGTGAAATTTGATCGATTCCCACATCTTTTATACCTTGCGATCTACATGTGGCAATATGGCAGCTACTCTCAGTGAGGCGTGGCGATTGATAATATGGTTGTATGCCATCACCTGCATAACCTTTCATGTGGTCACTGCCAACTTCCTGAAACAAAGTCGAGTTAGCACTGGTTTCCTTGCTACGGGAATTTGTGAGTCCGGCCAAGGCTTTTGTTTGGCATGTTGGAATATTGACATATTCATCATCATCGTCATCGTCGTCATCACTATCATCCCCAACAACATGATCGCTATTTCTGCGATAGTTTGCGGCACCAGTTTTGTAGGAATCAGTTAGGTTACTGGGATGTATTTGTTGTGATATTCCACACAATATCGTTTCCTCGTTATCGTTGATGCCAGTTTGGTAGGTCGCTCGCCATTTTGCTGCATATCTTTTAGCAATGTCGGTTTTTCCGCCACAGATTTGTTCCTTGTCAACGTCGTTGCCATAAATGGCTTCAGGGATAGGATTTAGCGTACGTCCTTCGTTATGTGAAGGACCGGTGGGATACCCAGGACTGCAGGGATTATTCACGTAGTCGTCCTCTGAGCTGGAGTCGGATACATCTTCACAAGCCTCCAAGACAACTGCTGACTGGAATGTTGGCAGAACATAATCGTCGTCGAAGTTACCTTCATTTTCTTCGCAAGGATTCTCATAACGGGGGTTATCAATAATATTTGTATCCTTAATATGACTTGTCGAAGGAATAATACCGGGTCTGCTAAATGCCACGTGCGACGGGTTCTTATCATGCCCTTTGAGCAACCTCTGTGTCTGTATTCGATGTGACGATGACACTTTCTCGTGATCACATTTCTTATGCGTGTTCTCTGGTGTGTTACCAGCATCTTTGCACATTTCAACGCACATTGGCGTCTCATCCGGATACATTGCATTCATTGGAGTGTTCCCACCCACGTCCTTTTTATATTTAAGACTTATAGCCGTGTCTTCGGATGGATCTGACACGGGCTTAAATGACGTCAATTGGCACACCTGTCGCTCATATGTAATGTTGTAAAATGGCCCAGTACGTCCTAGACGAATGTCCAAGTCCCGATCATTTTGGGCAGGGTATTGCTGCTGTTTTGTTTGTGTGTTTACAAGGATGGACATATCGCGATGATATCGGGTGCACATATGGGTTTTGCCTATTACTGCAGTTCTTCCTGTGATATCACATTTTATATTCTTATTCAATCGCTTGCGATCAGACGGTTTAGCTGACGTGGTCTCTGCATTGGTGAGAGAAGTGCCCTCATCCTGGTCATGCCGTTGTATGTTCGCTCTTCCTGTGTGTCCGTCCGGCACACCGCTTGGGTCATTGGATGTAGATGAAGGGTCGATAGCCCCTCTTACACTTGTGTTTCTGTTCTCTCTCCTGTGAGCCAATGAGTGACGACAGCTGTTTATCGCGCAGAGAGCAATTGCAAACAATATCACAGCAATCACAAGCAAGAACCAAAACACCCAGTTGAATATGATGTTGGAATGATGTACTGTTATATGTTGAGGAAACGAGATGGAGGTATTGGTCTGCAGGTTCAGGCTGACTTCAAGCATAAGCGATGGAGAGTACGGGATTTTTCTTTCACTTATAATGGCCCTCTGATTAGTATCTAATATCACTTTACTCACGTTGTTTGGAAGCATGCATGAAAGAGCAACAGCATCGTTGAACATGTTGTATGCAATCCAAAAAGTTTCCAAATCATTCAAGGTCACGTGCCACTTGGACTGACAAACATGAATCAAATTTTGCTTCAGATTTAGTTCCTTTAGGGATGTTAAATTTTGAAACATTTTCGATGTGACAGCTGTGATTCTGTTGACAGATAAATCAAGTTTCGTAAGATTGTTTAAGTGTATGTCCCAACCTACATCCAGAATTTCGATGATGTTATTTTGAAGATATAGTGTTTTCAGTTGTCTAAGTCCTCTGAAGACACCGGCAGATAAAGTGGATATACTGTTATGCGATAAAATGAGATGCTTTAAACGTTGTAATGGGAGGCTCCAACCAGAATCTAGCGTAGTTATTCCATTGCCCCAAATATACAAATTCGTCGTTGATGAGAGTCCAGTAAACATTCCTGCATTCAGGGAAGAAATCTGGTTAGAACAGAGATTTAGGTGCTTAAGGTCACTGCAATTACCTGCCCAGCCTGGTTTAATACCTGATGTTGTTATTTCATTGTTGTTTAGTTCCAACCATTTCAGACCAGGCAAATCTGCAAAGTAGTGTTGCTCGATTCGTTGAATATGGTTGTAATGCAGACACAGCCGATCGAGTTCGCCTAGTCGATCGCTCCATCCAACGTCAATGAATGTGATATTGTTGTATGCAAGATTTAGATACTTCAGTGACTTTGGGAAGGTCATGTTCTCCGTGACTGAAAATATATCATTGTGACTCATGTCCAAATTGTCTACTTCAGTCGACTTCCATGTTGGAACAGAGGATAATCCCAGGTTCCTGCAGTCAACGCACCAACTGGTTTTCGACGGGCGTGTACCCGTGCAGTTAGGCTGATGTCGGCAGGGAGACCAGTCCGGGGCTGTAGCTAGTACTTCGCAGGCGAGGACCACGGTGACGAATACGACTAATTTCATGATGATAGTGGAGGAATGCGACTTCGAACAAGGATAAGTTAAGAATTGACTTCCTTCCAGTTGGCAGCCAAGATCATGGTGGGATGGGGCTGATGGTACCTCGCTTTTCTGTTTAATTCAAAACAAGTGCGAGTCGTTCGTAAAAAGTGGTTTCATTGAGTGTGATTTTGTCGTTTTTCACTCTCAAATCTGTTGGATTTTTAAAAGGAAATCGGTGTATAACATTGTCACTGGTGTGCACCATGAATAGATGCGTCATAAACAGATGCGTCATGGATATTGAAGACTGTCTCATATCCGCAATATTGGAATAAAGCTAAACTGAAAATGTATCTTTGGTTCACGACCTACAAGCAAGGTCATTCACTGTTAGATCACGGTGGTAATAGTACTTTACAAATGCGTCATCCTCGGCTGAAGCAAATTGGCACAAGTATCCACAACTGGAGAAGTTAGAAAAATAATTTCTCAGTTCTATGTAGTGTGCCATAACTTCTGTGTCAGCTGAGCTTGGTCAATTGAGATCATAGTGATGTATCCTGTCACTCGATATCAACTCATAGTCAACCAGGAAATTCTTTAAACAACGTATGAAGTGGACTTTTCATGTGCAATATCTATCACGTATCTAGTTACAAGGACTTCTATTCTTCTTTCCCCGAGAAAATGATTGCGTGATAAAGCAACCGAAAGTGCGCTAATCCTTACATGCCGTCATAACTAAATATGGGCTACATAAGTATAAGTGCACATTATATGATTGCTTTGAAGGGAAACACACACACACACATCACAGTGAGCATCAAGCGGTTATAAATTAATTTTTAAGTGTGAGGTAATTGCTTCAATTTGTTGTCTGCTTTCAAAAGACATATTGAAATTGA
The DNA here is from genome assembly GCA_001188425.1 of Eucidaris tribuloides. Classification (NCBI taxonomy): domain Eukaryota; kingdom Metazoa; phylum Echinodermata; class Echinoidea; order Cidaroida; family Cidaridae; genus Eucidaris; species Eucidaris tribuloides. Next base: position 58,863 of record JZLH01S0101407.1, read on the forward strand.
AAGTTGTTTGGTGCGGTTTATACTTATATATAATATATAATGTATATCATACTGAATGGGATAGCACTTATGGGTTATCAATATTATTCAAGTGGTGTACAATGGTCGTTTAAATGTAATGCGAAAGTAACAATAAACTGGGGTAGTGCAGAGAGAGATAGAGAGAGAGGAAATCGACGGGGTATTTTTTTTTATAAGAGACATCTAATGCAAGTTTAAATCAAACCACGTACTCAAATTTCACAGCATTTGCATTTCGAGATCAGTGATGTTATCGGTTAATTTTAGTCCGTTGTTTCTAAAAACAATGTATATTTTTTTGTTTTGGATGTTATCATCTACACTTACATGTACATTTCAACTATTACATGTCAGAAAATGTCATCGCGCTATCGTTAATTTACGAGATTTTAAAGGGAGTGGATCTCATTTGCAAACATCCCCGCAGACCAGGGAAAGATAAGCCATGCCCTTAGGCTATTGATGAAGGGCATGTCTGTGAAATCTGGAGGTCAGTAATTACCTAGAATTTGAAAAATGCGAAAGAAACAAAATAGCTCTTTGGTGTACGTTCTATGGTAGGAATTTCTTTCTCGCAAGAAAAAATTCAAATCAGAGTTTTACCGGTCACTATAATTCCACTAAAACTGAGTTTCTAGCTCCTATATTTTGCTAAAGGTTCCCAGATGGCATTTTCTTCTAAATGCCACTGTATTTACACAATGTTAACTTTTAGGCATGCAAAAGAGATGCCCTGCCTATAATATGCACATATTCCCAAGAGTTAAAGCAATCAAGTCTTCAATCCTTGTTTAAAGTACTGTTGTAAAGATCACCTATATTAAATCCCGACAATCGTTCATGTTCCAAAAGTAGTTCTTGTATTGAAGAACTAAGCAAATAAGTAATTAATGAAATAATAATAATAATAATAATAATAATAATTATAATAATAATAATGGGAATGATTATGATGATGATCATGATGATAATATAACAAACAATTCATAATAATTTTTCATGCAAAGACAGGCAGTCTCAGTTTCATTTTCTACATGTTTCGAATGAATTTCACATGCAGTAAGAATTAAAGGAATAATCATATTCCCGGTTTAAAGGAATCTAAGTTACATAATCTTCCATGCTTTAAATGTATTCGGCAATGTGTAAAATGAATCAATGCCAAAGTGGTAATTGCAATGCTTTACAGAAGTGAAAATTTATGAGTACCAGTTTTATCATGTCGATTTCCCCTATAGACGGCTGTGATGCAGTTAAGAGCGGATCTGAAGTATAATTTACATGTGATGTTTTGTCAATACATACCCTGTCAGGAGCAGCATAACTTGCCAAAGCTTTGTATTCTAGCATTGTTTATTTGTCCATTCAAACACTATTTTGTAACTTTAATGTAATTTTTTGACATTTGCTTTTGAATAGAAGATCAACAGTATTAAACAATGTCGTTAATGCGTAAAGATCGGGGTGTACCCAAGCATGGTTATGGGGACGTTCCGAAAGAGCGAAACTTCAAAAGTCATGTATAAATTTAGTATAGACCTGACAGTAGTTGATACCTCTCACAGAATAAAGTCAAAGCTATGGCGTAACTACAGGGCGAGGAATATACGCGTTCCCAGAATAAAAAAAAGGGTCGGGGTGTTAAAACTATATAATCTTCATTACAGGACTAGTGCGGCTTAATTTTATGGAATTCAAAGGGGGTACCTTTTCCAATAGCAAGGGGAAGAGATATCAGTAGAACATTCCCATCGTTTTGCGCTCGGTTAATTTTCTGACGAGCAGGTGAGAAATTTGTCATTATAGTAGAGCGGATAAGCAGCCAAAATCACCAGAATTGTGCAAAATTTGACTAAAGCATGAAACTTTCACCAGTGTTAGAACATGCCATAAGCTTTATTTTAAGATCGGGAGGTAAGTCAGATTTGACCTCTGATGACCTCCAGAGGTCAATGACCTTAATTTATGCCAATATCGATCTTTGACGTCATTTTGGTAATGATAAACGTGGTTCTAATGTACTAAACATATAGTTTTGTTACAATGGAGTTGTCTTCAATAGTCCAGC
>JZLH01S0101407.1:67323-82573 GCA_001188425.1 Eucidaris tribuloides
AAACCTGCCAGAGGCATCAGAATCTTGTCACGAACTGATCAACTGCAACTGGAAGAAGGGATGTACTGGCCGCTGCAAATGCACCAAGCCTGCACCCAAGTGCACTGCATTATGTACACGTTTGGGAGACTGTTAGATGCAATCAGACACCTTTACAATTTAGCATCAATACGGACAATGTACCTATTTTATATTTAAAGGCATGTACTATACATGTGTCTGAGGTCACTGACTAACTAATTGGATATCTTACATTACGATTTCGTGTAAATTTCTTGAGGTCACTGACATTACGTGAAGCCCTATTCTTTTCGTCTGAAGTCTGTACCTCACACAGACACCCTTTACAATGAACCGACGCTCTGTGGAATATGTTTTGACACTTTAATATAACAAATGCATGATTTGTACAATATTAACAGTTTTACCATTAAACCAATTAAAGCCAAATATCGATATCTTGATATTCTAAGGTCACAGACCTCTCATTGTCATAGTTTGGCTAATGTTATGTGGAAACAGTAAACAATTTTATAGCATGAATTCCTGGTCACTATGATGAGTAGTTGACCATGAACTATATACTATAAATATCAATATTCTGACATTTTGAGGTCATTGTCCTTTCGTCACGGTCATCAGAGGTCAAAGGTAGAAACCAGTTTCTCATCAACGTTCATTGGAATATGAAGAAAATTCCATTGTTGACACAAATGCATGGTTAATACATGTACATGTACATCATAATGTATCCATGTTTAGCATTTATAACAAATGACGCCAAATATCAATATTCTGATATTTTGAGGTCATTGACCTTTCACACTCCTCAGAGGTCAAAAGTGAAAAACCTGTTGATAATTAACAATGCTCTGTGAAAAATGAAGACAATTCAATTGTAATACAAATGAGTGTTTTAGCACATCACAACGTTTATATTACCAATATGACGTCAAACATCAATATTTGCGTAATTTAAGGTCATTGACCTTATCAGAGGTCAAAGGTAAAACCCTGTTGATAATCAACAATGCTCTGTGGAATATTAAGAGAATTCCACTGTGACATAAATGAGTGTTTTAGGACATGATAACCATATTTATCATTAACCAATGACGCCAAATGAATATTTTGATATTTTGAGGTCATTGACCTTTCACAATCCCCAGAGGTCAAAGGTAGCAGCCTCTTAATAATTGCCAATCATCTCTGGAATATTAAGACAACTCCATTGTAACAAAAATATATGTTTAGTACATCAGAACCACGTTTATTATTACCAAAACGACGCCTAACATCAATATGTGCATAATTTAAGGTCATTGACCTTTGGAGGTCATCAGAGGTCAAATCAGACTTACCTCCCGATCTTAAAATAAAGCTTATGGCATGTACTAACAATAGTGAAAGTTTCATGCTTTAGTCAAATTTTGCACAATTGGTCTGCTTATCCGCTCTACTATTAAAAGTGTGGACGTTTTGTCAACCATATCGATTTCTAAACGATCTTTTACTTTCTTCATGGTCTAGAGTTTTGCAACACAATCGTAAACTGGAACTAAAACCGCTGTTTCTGGCACATTTTTTGCCATTGTTACAAATCTACAAGCTTTATATACTATTGAAACGAGATTTATGATAATCAAAGGTTTCTCTTTAAGGTTAGATCAAAATATAATGACCGAAGTCAATGTTATGACAAGGGAAATTGAGTCTAAAGACTTCCTTTTTGGTAAAAAAAAATCTCGTGGAATATCTCCATTTTTCTCATTTTTTCTGACTTTTGCCGCTTCATAAAATGAAAGTGCACCATCTATAAATATATTGAAGATGAGTATTTGTAGCGGGAAGTCTGAGGATTCTAAAAATGTAAAAATCAAATTTTATTGGCTAAGAGAAGGCCCGCGGAATTGGCAAAATCAATCACAGACATTATTTTCTCTCAGTATTCTGACTTTCACAGCTGGATAGAAATCAACGCAGTCTGTATTATTATGCGTTCGAGTGTGAATGTAAACAATAGACATGCTCCTACACAGCGCGGCGTGAGAGCAGCAGTGCATGACCAGTGCGTATATAACCTCGTATTTCTCTGCCCAAAAGAGGAGCGTTTTGTGTGCTAAACAAACTGATATGAGTGATGTCGCTCCGACAAATCTAATACTACATTTAATAATACTTTCAGGCGACAATTTAAGCGACACTTGATTTCCTTATATTGATTGTAATGTCTTATTTTCTTTAACTAATTTAATTCCACTGACATGTTTTGCTCCCCTGTATCTCCCGAGATTTTGCTCATGTTATACCCCTGTGTGTTTACTTATTTCGTGTTTATGTTTCTGTTTTGTTTCCACATGATAAATTCTCAATTAAAGTAAATATAAATTTAGTATAAATTTGAGGTGCGCATGTAACTATACAAGCCTTAACCTGGGCTTTAATCTTTCACACCATTTTCCAATTATTATTCTGCCTAGTTTTAACTACTTTTGACGTCTTTGTGTTCACTTCTGTATTATATGTACTTGTGTATTTTTTTAATACATCCATGTTGCTGTTGATGTCTCATATATCTCTTTTTTATATCATTGTTTATCTTGTTGAAATTGGAAATAAAGTTTGAAATTGATTTTGAATACAAGCCAGTCATATACCGTCCAGTCTAATTTCTATAAAAAGAGAAATATAGTAAAATCCCTGCCCCCCATCTTTGGTCACCCATTAAAAGTACTCACCCATCACGCACCAGTACCCAAAATATGAACCAAATGTCCCCTGCCCTTAATCCTATCATCACTTGGGTGTCGATAAAAAATAAAACACAAAACAAAACATAGAGTGAAGTACTAGTAACTCTCTACATTTAAATCATTGTCCGTCTTATTTATGTCTGCACTTCTGTAAATCTAACTTTACTCTATAAATTAAACCGTATCTTTCTTTCTCTTGTAGTTTTTTTTCATTCTGTAACCCAGACGTGATCAAATCCTATAGGCCGAAATCTTTGGTTAATGCCTGGTGTTTATCAACGTTTCGTCCTTGATTTTGGTCAATTTCTTTTCTGTTTAATTTATGAATCCGGATGTTGTATTTTGTATTGTCTTTTGATGTTTATTATATTTTTTACACAACCATTCACCCACGCCCATGATGGAAAAACAGCGCCCTCCCTGTGTAACATGAAAGGTCCTCGGAATATTGTGTTGAAACATTACACGCCCAGCCCGAACTCCAACGCCGGGTTACTGAGAGAATGCCAGATGCGAAGCATCAGGAATTGTACCTTTGTGGGGGCTACCCCAAAGTTTCTCCAGATGACGTCATTATTGCGTCAGTGTGGTAAAACACGTCGAACTATCGGAGGACCATTGTGTAGACCACAAACAAACACCAGCCTGTCGACAAAAGGTAATTCCCAATTTTGTTTCTCGGATCTATGCAATAATGATAATTAAGACAGCAAAATTAATTTTGCTGAAGCGGGATTAGAACCATTGACCTAAAATGGTACAATGGGGACAAAATCATTCTAGGTATTACATTTTCCCAAATGGTATGTGCATTTATGTGTTTTAATAAAACATAATACTTATTCTTTCTGATGCAATTTATCTCATCTAATTTACTTTTTTCTATCAAAAGTTATGATAAATTTAGTGCAATAGATCAAAGTTGCGTTTATGCCACTTTGTCAAAGCAGAATGTGTTAAATACAATAAAAATCAAAACAAATACAAAAATCTAAAATCCCGAAATTTATAATGAAAGAACTCACGGAAACATATTTTCCTTATAGGATATGCTACACTTTATGTTTCGTATTGTTAAAATTGTATGAAACTCATGTATGCTTCTTTAGCTCTATGAAAATACCTATCATATCTAGGTTGTTCAGGAATATTTTTATCATAAAATGATTTTTGGTCGTACCATTTTTTGATACACACTGCATGATTTCAGTCTAGTTTGAAAAAAAAAAAAATCAAACTTATGTCCCATCCCCAAAGTGCACGTTGGTGGCAGTGTCGTTGTCTTTTCAACGGGGTCAATCAGGAGCGCACCTGCCAAGTCCCCAATTGTGCATTTCTTAAAATAAGAGCTGTCGGCCATAATTCCACTATGAAATGCGAATCCCGCACGCTGCAGGGAGTGCATGGATGCGAATACCGCGTGTAAAGAGTTAACCAATGACGCCACATGAATATTTTGATATTTTGAGGTCATTGACCTTTCAGAATCCCCAGAGGTCAAAGGTAGCAGCCTCTTAATAATTGCCAATGCTCTCTGGAATATTAAGACAACTCCATTGTAACAAAATATATGTTTAGTACATCAGAACCACGTTCATTATTACCAAAACGACGCCTAACATCAATATTTGCATAATTTAAGGTCATTGACCTCTGGAGGTCATCAGAGGTCAAATCAGACTTACCTCCCGATCTTAAAATAAAGCTTATGGCATGTACTAACACTAGCGAAAGTTTCATGCTTTAGTCAAATTTTGCACAATTGGTCTGCTTATCCGCTCTACTATTAAAAGTGTGGACGTTTTGTCAACCATATCGATTTCTAAGCGATCTTTTACTTTCTTCATGGTCTAGAGTTTTGCAACACAATCGTAAACTGGAACTAAAACCGCTGTTTCTGGCACATTTTTTTGCCATTGTTACAAATCTACAAGCTTTATATACTATTGAAACGAGATTTATGATAATCAAAGGTTTCTCTTTAAGGTTAGATCAAAATATAATGACCGAAGTCAATGTTATGACAAGGGGAATTGAGTCTAAAGACTTCCTTTTTGGTAAAAAAAAATCTCGTGGAATATCTCCATTTTTCACATTTTTTTCTGACTTTGCCGCTTCATAAAATGAAAGTGCACCATCTATAAATATATTGAAGATGAGTATTTGTAGCGGGAAGTCTGAGGATTCTAAAAGTGTAAAAATCAAATTTTATTGGCTAGGAGAAGGCCCGCGGAATTGGCAAAAACCAATCACAGACATTATTTTCTCTCAGTATTCTGACTTTCACAGCTGGACAGAAATCAACGCAGTCTGTATTATTATGCGTTCGAGTGTGAATGTAAACAATAGACATGCTCCTACACAGCGCGGCGTGAGAGCAGCAGTGCATGACCAGTGCGTATATAACCTCGTATTTCTCTGCCCAAAAGAGGAGCGTTTTGTGTGCTAAACAAACTGATATGAGTGATGTCGCTCCGATAAATCTAATACTACATTTAATATTACTTTCAGGCGACAATTTAAGCGACACTTGATTTCCTTATGTTGATTGTAATGTCTTATATTCTTTAACTAATTTAATTCCACTGACATGTTTTGCTCCCCTGTATCTCCCGAGATTTTGCTCATGTTATACCCCTGTGTGTTTACTTATTTCGTGTTTATGTTTCTGTTTTGTTTCCACATGATAAATTCTCAATTAAAGTAAATATAAATTTAGTATAAATTTGAGGTGCGCATGTAACTCTACAAGCCTTAACCTGGGCTTTAATCTTTCACACCATTTTCCAATTATTATTCTGCCTAGTTTTAACTACTTTTGACGTCTTTGTGTTCACTTCTGTATTATATGTACTTGTGTATTTGTTTTTAATACATCCATGTTGCTGTTGATGTCTCATATATCTCTTTTTTATATAATTGTTTATCTTGTTGAAATTGGATATAAAGTTTGAAATTGATTTTGAATACAAGCCAGTCATATACCGTCCAGTCTAATTTCTATAAAAAGAGAAATATAGTAAAATCCCTGCCCCCCCCCCTCCATCTTTGGTCACCCATTAAAATTACTCACCCATCACGCACCAGTACCCAAAATATGAACCAAATGTCCCCTGCCCTTAATCCTATCATCACTTGGGTATCGATAAAAAATAAAACACAAAACAAAACATAGAGTGAAGTACTAGTAACTCTCTACATTTAAATCATTGTCCATCTTATTTATGTCTGCACTTCTGTAAATCTAACTTTACTCTATAAATTAAACCGTATCTTTCTTTCTCTTGAGTTTTTTTTTTTTCATTCTGTAACCCAGACGTGATCAAATCCTATAGGCCGAAATCTTTGGTTAATGCCTGGTGTTTATCAAAGTTTCATCCTTGATTTTGGTCAATTTCTTTTCTGTTTAATTTATGAATCCGGATGTTGTATTTTGTATTGTCTTTTGATGTTTATTATATTTTTGTCAGATGCGCTTACACAACCATTCACCCACGCCCATGATGGAAAAACAGCGCCCTCCCTGTGTAACATGAAAGGTCCTCGGAATATTGTGTTGAAACATTACACGCCCAGCCCGAACTCCAACGCCGGGTTACTGAGAGAATGCCAGATGTGAAGCATCAGGAATTGTACCTTTGTGGGGGCTACCCCAAAGTTTCTCCAGATGACGTCATTATTGCGTCAGTGTGGTAAAACACGTCGAACTATCGGAGGACAATTGTGTAGACCACAAACAAACACCAGCCTGTCGACAAAAGGTAATTCCCAATTTTGTTTCTCGGATCTATGCAATAATGATAATTAAGACAGCAAAATTAATTTTGCTGAAGCGGGATTAGAACCACTGACCTAAAATGGTACAATGGGGACAAAATCATTCTAGGTATTACATTTTCCCAAATGGTATGTGCATTTATGTGTTTTAATAAAACATAATACTTATTCTTTCTGATGCAATTTATCTCATCTAATTTACTTTTTTCTATCAGAAGTTATAATAACTTTAGTGCAATAGATCAAAGTTGCGTTTATGCCACTTTGTCAAAGCAGAATGTGTTAAATACAATAAAAATCAAAACAAATAAAAAAAAATCTAAAATTCCGAAATTTATAATGAAAGAACTCACGGAAACATATTTTCCTTATAGGATATGCTACACTTTATGTTTCGTATTGTTAAAATTGTATGAAACTCATGTATGCTTCTTTAGCTCTATGAAAATACCTATCATATCTAGGTTGTTCAGGAATATTTTTATCATAAAATGATTTTTGGTCGTACCATTTTTTGATACACACTGCATGATTTCAGTCTAGTTTGAAAAAAAAAAAAAATCAAACTTATGTCCCATCCCCAAAGTGCACGTTGGTGGCAGTGTCGTTGTCTTTTCAACGGGGTCAATCAGGAGCGCACCTGCCAAGTTCCCCAATTGTGCATTTCTTAAAATAAGAGCTGTCGGCCATTATTATCTCAATGTAAGTGTGTATTTACAGTCTTGAAATAAACTATATTTGTAAATATATTACAAATGACCCTGTCTCCTTACTCTCGCCTCGTCCAAGATTAATAATTAATAGTTTTGGTTCTCGACGTTGGATAACCACTAAACTAAGTGCCTTTATGAGCCGCTGTGAAAAAAAAAAACTTTCACAGGCGGACTCGGGTGGGTATTGAACCCACGACCTCCTGATTACTAGACAGGCGTCATTACCACTGGACCACCAAGGAAGCCCGATAGCTAGATTAATTACAAAGACTTGCATATTGGCATATCGTATAATATCGTCTTGTAAAACTTGAGCCTCATTAATACGAGATAAAATGTCTCTTCTTTTATTTACAGATGCATATGAAATGAAAAATTGTTCTTCTGTCACCTGTCACAACAATGGTACCTGCTACAACCACGAGACAGTAGGCTACTATTGTGTGTGTCAGCAGTTCTATTACGGAGACTTGTGTCAATCAGGTATAATATTAATAAGTGTGACCTTTGACCTGTCTTCTGATCTTCTTGTTCAGATGTTCTTCTTCTGACAGTGCCTGATTTAATACGGGAGTTAAATTTCATCTTCTGAAAATCTCAATCATTTTCTTACAAGAAATGATTTGATTTTCTCAGTAAGTTTTCTGAAGTCTTAGTATTTTCTGTTCTTAAAGGGAGAAGGCGCCAGCAGCTAACAGGCATAAGTTCAGAAAATATTTGAGTTCTTGCCAATCAATCAGATTGCACGTACACTGCAGGGAGCTAACCATGCGTGACCAATGCATGCCACGCGACGTGTGTTAGCCGCACCGTGGTAATGTATGCACTGTTTGAATTGATAAGCTCCTCCCCCTATAGGTGTTTCTGCAAGTTTTGTCTTGGGGTAAAACTTACAAAGACGTAAAATAAACACAAATTAAATAATTTATAGGGCCTTGATGAGGGTGAGTATCACAAAGTACCCCTTATTTAAAGCTGTTTTTGTCACCATGTCACCATAATTTCTCCAGCAATACTCAAATGTCATTTTTATTCTAACCTTATGGCCTGTAGCTGCTGGCTCCTTCTCCGCTTTAAATTTGAATTTAATTATCTTTTAAAGAAAGAACTATATTTACTTCAGTATTTATACTCACGCTTTTGGACCATTCGTATAGCGGACTCACGTATGCAAACAAGATTGGCTTATGTATATAATTCATGCCTATCTTTGTTCAGTTTTGGAGAAAGGGGACTTGGTCATTCTTGCATTCAGGTATTCAATTCATCCTTATTTCATTTGTCCAGATTACAGATTATCGACGCTGACCACAGGGAATCGGGAAATACAGGTCTACGTAGAGACGCGACCATATCTAATCGAGGCACCAAGAGACAAAGAATGCATTTATGGTTACGAAACTTATCACACGTGGTTCCTACCGTCGCCCCCGAACACGACCATGGCTGTCGTCTTCTTCAACCGCGTGACCAAGACCACTTTCGACTTCGTCGTCGTTTACGATGGTCACCTCAACTTTTCTTTCCAAGAATACACATACAGCGGAATGAAATGGTTTGGTAGAGATCACAATGTGAGAGGAGGATATAGCTGTCGTGGAGTGTTATGCGGATGGTCAGCAATTTATACCTTAGGTTCAACTCCCGAGAAGATGACACCTACCCCGTTCGTAGCTTCAGGAAACTTTAGTGGGTATATTCCGTTTACAGTAATTTCATCGACGAACAAGGTCACGTTCAGTTTTATATCTGGTAGTGGTTATTATGATTACGAAAGAATTCAAGTGAAAGTCGTTGCTTTAAAGCCACAGGCTAACAATGACCACAGTTTTAAAAAAGTGTGAGCTACATATTCCTCCATGCACTAAGTGTCTTTGATAAGTGAAGCCCTGAAAAAAATTGTACTTCAAAATGATGATTTAGTGCTTTAGGGAAAATCTACAAGCACTCAAGTTGACGAAATTCACCTGCCCATTTCCTCTCATAGACTTATTGTGTGTAGATCTATGCTATTTTATCCTCCAGCGGAGTGCAAATTGTTTATTCATGCATATCTTGCCAGTGAAAGCATAACTTTCCAAACTTTTGTATTCTATTTGTTCATTTAAACACTATTATGTAGCTCAGATATCAAAGTTTGACTATTTTTTTAATTGAAGCTCTACGTTGTTAGCCTATTACCTTGGCTTATTGGCTCTAGAAAGATCTATCCGCGAGAAGCGAAAATGGGCCGAGCGAGATACCGCAGTTATTAAACTACGATTCTATGAGGGAAGTGAAGAGGTATAACTGTGGAGAGCTTCATTGGTCTCACTGATTTTTCTTTTGTGGAATGATACATTAATTTTTATTTTCTTCGTTACTTATTTATAGTCAGAAACTATGGGACCAATATCTCTTCTTGCGAGATAATAGTTTCAGTTATTTATTGCTTACTTTGCTGATTACGTAACACTAGTTAACACTGTGTTATACATTGTAAAAAGATGTCACTATTTCGGTTACGAGTGACTCCAAGTAATTATTGACTCTCAATGAAAGGCAAACTGGTAACCTTGCTGTATTATCGAATCAGCAAACTGTTTGTAAAAGTGTTATTGTGGAAACGTTAAATCTTTTGCGGACGTATATGAGTATATAATTTTTCTTCTTATTATGATGATGATGAGGTGGAGAAGGAGGAGGAGGATGTTGATGTTGATGATGATAATGATGATGACGATGATGATGATGATGATGATGATGATGATGATGATGATGATGATTACTGTACTGTATCACTCTTTCTGTGACAACGGCAATAATAACAAGTTAAATCCTAACTCATTTTAATATGTATGTTTATCTCTCTGTAACGTGAGGTCAAGCTAGTCTTGTACAAGTATTTAGCAAGACGACATGTTTTTTGTTTAACATGTATTTTTACACCTGTCATTTCATACATCTCTATGAAATATATAATTCTCAGTCAAATATGTTTACATATCACAATCGAGTTCTAGTATATATGACTGGCAGTTTTGTATAGATTCACAGAGGTCACTACTGTTTTGATTACTTAGTACTGTACATATTAATAGTTATCTATATAACTATGTTTTCAAGAATTACATTATAGTAGAAAGGTATTGTTTCTCATTCAGTATTGTCATTGATGCTAAACACACAACTGATGAAAAGATACCCTCGAAGCTCCATCTCGCCGATATCATTTACGTAATCAATTAAAGAATAAAGTTATTTCTGAAAATGATCACTTCAGTCTACTTCAAGTGAATGCCAGAAGTTTACACGAGAATTTTTATATTTTCTAAGAATTTTTTATATGCCGTGGTGTAATATAGATTTAGTATAATGTGTGTAACAAAAACTTGACTGGATGATAACATGCCTCATATACTTGATGTCGATGGTTATGTACTTATTCACGTAGACAGAAATAATACGAAGGAAGGTGTTGTTATAAACATATTATCATGCTGTTAGAAAAGACTTATATTTTGATCGATATTTATTGACGTTAGCAATTTTAATTCGAAGAATTTTGTAACTGGTTTTGTCTCTAAAACTCCTCGTTTGAATGAGTCTTTTCTTTTTATTCTTGATATTGTACTTCACAATCTTTTTCCCGAAAACAAAGCTGTATACATGTATAACATTGATATATCATACCGGTATGCACTACATTTTCGTATCTCACGTGTAAGTTCTGACGATAATAATGACGATTATAGTGGTGGTGGTGATGGTAGTACTAGTAGTGATAATAGCGGTTGGGATGGTAATGGTGATAATAAATGGTTGTAAAGTAGTAATAATATGTACATGTACATTGTACAATTAGACTCTATTCAAAATAGGGATTCATAACATAGCATGTTTCTTTCTTGTTTAATGTTGTATATGTGAGTCGTTTGTGATATTACATGGAAATTGCTTTTGTCAGTCTTGTATTATCACATAGTTTGATGAAATCTGAAAATAAATTATGACTTGAACAAGAATTAAAATCTTTCAATATTATGCAATGTTAACGGCCCCGATGAAAAAAATAATAAGTGTTTTTTGGGGGGGGTGAATTTGAGCATTTTTTTCAGGATGAAAGAAATAGATTAAGAAATTAATCAATCAATCAATCAAACGATCAATCAATGTGAGACACTTTTTGACTTTGTTAACATAACAAACATTGTTCTTCACAATTTTGTACTGATACAGTAACATTGATTAGAAGATGGTGTGCACCCCCCCCCCCCTCAACTTTACCGGTTGGACTATATTTTCCACTCTGTATATTTCACTTACTCTGGATTCTTAATGAGTTACATACATGTATGTTGCTCGTATTCGACTTCTGGGAATTAAAAGATTTGTATTGTACATTTTTTTGTACCATAATTCCGCAATTTTCACATTACGGTGGTGTATTTTTACTGTTTACTCATGTTTTCTGATAGATCCGTTTGATATAGAGTGATTTTCGTAATCTTCTTAACATAATAGAAATAGAAATAAATCAGAGCTGTAACAGAGTCAGAAGAGACAACAAAACGACTTTGACAACTTATTTTTTTATGTTTTAATCATCAGAACCACATACGAAAAGCAGCAACTTCAGGCTGAAATATAATTTGGGATGAAAATATCTGCATGCTGTTCAATAACCCTTGCATTCAAAATTCCAAACATCCCTTCCAGGCTGACCCTCGCCCCCCCCCCCATCGAAAATATGTTCAGCCGGCCATAGTCGTATTGTAATCAAATTTGTCTCAAATTCTGTTTACGTTTTGGCTGAGCGGGGAGGCGTCGTGGCTTAGTGGATAAGACTTCGGCTTCCCGACCTAGAGGTTCGTGGTTCGCATCCACGCTGTGGCGGTTGTGTTCCTTGTGTAAAGGCTCTCAGTCAACACTCTTGACAGATTTATGCCAACGTATGCTCCTGTACGTCATCAAATTAGGGGTAAAACGCTTGCATACGGCTAATACTTTGATTTTTATTCCGCATTGCCATCATTTTTCTGGACGTTTACATACGTGCCTCATACGAGTTGGACGTAACGCTATAACGTATATACTCCCTTATATAGAAACGTTTCGCATAAGTTATAGATTAACTATTATCAATCGAATGTCTTTGTCGTTTTGCCGATCGTCACTAAACTTTATGCCCAACGATATTCAATTTCCTCAATAGTCGTGGTGTGCGTGTTAGCGTGTATCACCAGTCACGATCACTTTGTAGCAGCCACATTAAAATACAAAAATACTCGATCACAAACTAAATGTTCTTCCTCTCTCCTCTCTCCTCCTCCCTCTCCCCTGCCCATCCCATACCAAGAGTAAAACACAGATATAATCTTCGATAGAAATAGCAAACTCCTGTGTCTTTCCTGGGATTGTAAAACTAATTAGATACTATGAATAGTTTTTAATCCGTTGTGTTTATAACTTTACAATAGATGACAATATTGTGTATCTTTCCACTATCCTATATTTCTTTTGTAATCTTCAATTTGCCCCTTTTCATTCTCTCTCACCCGCCTCTTTCTTTCGCAAACTTCTGTTTCTGACATATTGTTTGTCATTATTTTCTTTGGAATAGCAATTTTCATCGCTTAACCGTACATAAGTAATGATGTTTAATCATATGTGAATTTCATTTTTAAATTGAGTCATTTGTTTAACTGATTTGTGCCTTTATACAAATGTACTTTTGATGATTAATTTTTTTGTCGATCAGTGTCTTGTCAAGCGCATTTCTTATGATAATACCTCCAAAAATGTGCATAATAATAATAAATCATCATAATCATATATATCATCATATCATTCATCATCATTCATATCATCATCATCATCATCCATTCATCATAATGCCGTTGCTTTTTAATTATAGTTGAATTTTATACGTCACCATTATGTTCACCATTTATTATTATCAACAAACGACCTCTCCCCCTGCAATATATTTATCATAATTCTCCGTTTCTTCTCTTCTCTTTTTTCTTTATCCCCTCCCTCCTGTCACTACACTTTATGTTCCTGTTGCTTTTCCCCTCTTCCTCCTTTTTTATTTTCCCTTTCCCTCCCCCTTTTCCCTTTCCCCTTCCATCCAATTTGTCTGTTCCACTTTTCTCTCCTGTTCTTTTTGTTATTAATATTCCTTGCACATTATTTGTGCGTATGTTTGCTTGTTTGTGTGTGTTTGAGTGTGTGTTTGTTTGTATGCGTTTGTGTGTGTGTTTGTATTTGTTTGTGTGTGTTTGTGTGTGTTTGTTTGTGTGTGTTTGTGTGTGTTTGTGTGTTAGTGTGTATATTTGTGTGTGTTTTGTTTGCGTGTGTTTGTGTGAGTGATTGTGTGTGTGCGTGTTTGTGTGTGTGTGCTCGATTGTATGTATGCGTGTTTGTGAGTGTTTGTTTATGCGTGTGTGTTTGTTTATGTGTGTGTGTTTATGTATGTGTGTGTTTCTGTGTGTGTATGTGTGTGTGTTTATGTATGTGTGTGTTTCTGTGTGTTTCTGTGTGTTTCTGTGTGTGTGTGTGTGTGTATGTGTGTGCGTGTGTGTGAGTGTGTGTGTGTGTGTGTGTGTGTGTGTGTGTGTGTGTGTGTGTATGTGTGTTGCTGTGTGGTGTGTGTTGTGTGTTTGTTGTGTGTCGTGTGTGTGTGTGGTGTGTGTGTGTGTGTGTGTGTGTGTAGTGTGTGCTGCTGTGTGTGATTTCCAATATTTATTTTTCACCCGGAAACCATCCCCGTTGAGGAATTGGTTTAAAAAATGCTAGATTATTTACTGTAGTTATATATTGCTAAAGTTTGACGAAGAATGTCTGTATCTATTGAATTTAATCATACCCGTTTAAAAATTGTACTTTACTAATCTATACCTGAGATTTTTGTGTTTACGCTGTTCACACATTTATTTCTTAACACCCCTTTATTTCCAACTTTGGTTTTTTCGCTGAAACTTTCCGTTTTTTGATATTTCTATTTTCATTTCTTATGTCTGTCACATTTTTCTACCTGTGTTAATTATTCATATGTATACAAGACTATGGTGTAAATTATGTGTATTTTACTCATACCAATGGTTGTAATTGTCATACTTTGTAACTCTTTGAGTTGCAATTTTGTGAATAAATAAATAAATAAATAAATAAATAAATAAATAAATAAATAAATAAATATATGGATAAATGAATAAATAGAAAAATAAAATTAAATAAATAAATGAATGAATAAATGAATAAATAAATGAATAAATGATGAATAAATAAATAAATG
Organism: Eucidaris tribuloides; assembly: GCA_001188425.1. Lineage (NCBI taxonomy): Eukaryota > Metazoa > Echinodermata > Echinoidea > Cidaroida > Cidaridae > Eucidaris > Eucidaris tribuloides. Next base: position 81,846 of record JZLH01S0101407.1, read on the forward strand.
AAATATAAAAAGGCTACGCTCCACGATTCATATCATAACCGCACTAGACGTCGCAGTACAAACACCACTCTACCAACATCTCCGTCATGCATAAAAAAAATCGATGAACCTTGCCTAGACATTATCGTGACGTATTTCGACTTATGAGCAACTTAAGGCGCCGTCACACTATGTCGAATTGGCATTGCGTATCCATTGCGTGTGGGACATTTTGACATTCGTTGGCTCACGCTAACGTTCGTTCGGGAATCGTTTTGACGTCGTTTTGGGGTCGTTTTAATACGCAATCATACGTTGTTATTCGTTCAGTACGCTGAAAAATTTTAAGCATGCATACAATTTTTCGACGTATGCCAAGCGTACAAGCCATGCGCTGCGCGTACGCTCTGAAGTTGCAATGCGAACGTTTTATTCGTCAATAGGACGGAAGCGGTAAGTCACCAATACAATTCCATTCATCGGCCATAAGTGAGGCCCTTTCTCTGCGAACGTTTTGCGTGTTGGTAGCGAATTAAAAATAAATTCACTTCTCATTTTTATCCATATGGGCTTACCATGCTTATAATTGATTGTGCTTCATGTATGTGAGTGTGTGGTATGTGTGTGTGTGTGTGTGTGTGTGTGTGTGTGTGTGTGTGTGTGTGTGTGTGTGTGTGTGTGTGTGTGTGTGTGTGTGTGTGTGTGTGTGTGTGTGTGTGTGTGTGTGTGTGTGTGTGTGTGTGTGTGTG
>JZLH01S0101410.1:12252-24845 GCA_001188425.1 Eucidaris tribuloides
ACTTGAAAAATGCAGCTTCTAAAGTGTTTTTTAAGTATTCCATAATCATGAGCATGAGTGTATATTAATTTGTTTGACTATTAGCTGACTTATACAAAGATTAAAAAAATTTATAACAAATATGTGACGGAAATCAGCGATTGGTTACACAAGAGTGCTTTGTCATTTCAATAGTACAATGCGTTAGAAGTCTGAATTGGAGCACTACAATTATTTCCTGAATTCCATAGGCTATTTTCAGTAAAACGCCAAAATAAGAAACACTTGCTAATCTTGCGTTACAAGCCTCTGTTGACATAGTATTGGTGCATCATTATGATCGCAAGGAGCACAGCAGTCCTGAAATTTTTTCGAACGGCAATCATGGATCCATCATGTTAATGGGCTGTACTTCCCGAAAGAGCAAACACAGTGTCGTTGTTTTTCATGACTGCAACAAGCAGCAGGCAGCAACCTGCATCTTCTAGTGCTTCTTCTTGTCTCTTGTATCTTCTCCTTCTGCCTTCCCCGAATTTACAATCTTTTAAACCTGTCCTTTCTTACCAAACCATGATAATTATAGCCTGATTGCGCCGCTTCTAGTCAGGGTAGTTCACAAATGCTCGACATTCAGTTGGTGCTAGTTAATTAATCACTGTAATTCCAATTTTTGTCACTGCTATCATGACAAAAGCCCGATCATCTATATATCTGTACTTAGAACTCATTGATTTTATGCACGTTTCTTGCCGTTACTGCTGCCAGTCTTTAGTTATACTATTAAGTGTCAATGTTGAACCACCATCCTCGTATTAATATTAACCTCTTACCTTCTTCTAGAAAACTGTTTCCCTTACACACTTATATCATATATGGACCTATTTTCCACTATAAATAATAAAAAAAATCACCGTTTACTGCATAATTTATGAATGACATCATATAATTAATGGCCTCCAAGACAAAAGACTGTTGTATCAGGGAATGAAGGAAAGTCCCCTTTGTCAAGATTCAAGATCAATGGATACAGCAATATAATAAATTGAAAGTTATTTCTGGCCAGACAGTCAGACAGGCCTGAAAAAATGTAAAATTTTCAATAAGACAGAGGATGAGATTGCGAGCAGTGTTTATGAAAATGCAGGATGCATTATCTAGTTAGGAAGGTGGATCTCGATCCGAGGTGCAGAATCTGAAACACACTTTAAGCATAAAAATGACTCTATGTAAGATACAGACGAAAGTTAGAATCAACTGAAATTTTTAGTTTTTTTTGGGGTTTTGCGTGCAGAGAATGCAAAAATAAAAAACTGGGTGATGGGAAAATCCATCAACAATAGCCTATATGTAAAGTAACAAAGAAAAATATTGGTGAATAATTCATATTTTTCGCCTCGAATTTCAAAATGCAGAAATATAACCACATGCATTTTTATGATTTTTGATGGAATCAGAAAAGGATCGTAATTGAAGTTTAGAACCACACTGGGTGTAGGGTTGGTTGCTAACAACAGGGGATACAATGTTTACATATGAAAGCAGAATGATCCATTTCAGGCTCCTTAGCAGACGCCGATCTGCACTGTTCCCGTTGTCAAGATCGAGGAGAGATCACCGAAACCAACATTGGCCTAAGATCACCTAACTTCTATAAAATAAAATGTGTTGGATATTAGCAGACGAATGTTTCAATCCGGGCCACTACCCACTTTATTTTTTTGCAAATTATCTAGTTACTACAAAATCTATCCAATCCAAATACAAGGCACTTTCAATGGCAAGACCCACCTTAAATGTATTAGATACACAAATTTCTGTTCCATCACGTCCCGACTTCTATTAGTGTAGAGGTTATAGCCACTGAAATGTTTCCATTATCTTACTTTTCGAGATATTAATTTAACAACTCTGATGGACAATTTGAAATTCGAGATGTTGGGAAGCACTTCCATTCAAATTTAAAGATATTGTATTTGTATTGATATAACCTATAGATCTTTCTACAAATGCCAAAAGTACAAATCTTTGCCGCATGAACAACAATTTTAGGCTCCTAACAGAGTGACGATAAGAAGCAAGGTATTCAATGTTGCCCATCTTGAATGATGCAACATAACGTTATCAATTTTGCTTTTTACTTAACACTTGTTCTCTACCGAAAATATATGTATAGCTCCGTTGAAATGGGCTTTCATACCTATTATTCTTTCGAGTATTGAATAAAACAGTACATAAACAAAATGAGTCATTTGAAAATTCAAACGGTAGCGGAAACAGGGACTCTATTCAAAATGGACAACATCGCTTTTGTATAACTGGAACCTAGTTACTCCAAAAATGACTACAAAAAACTTCAAATCTCTGAACGAAAAAATGGGTTAACATATGACATTAACTTCTCATGGCATCCATCTGAATTCAAAGATGTCTGCTATCAAAAATGAATTTTCATACACACCATCATTTCCTAACCCTCCCCCCCAAAAAAAAACTAGAGAAGTTCGACTGCGCGCAGTCGATGGGTATGCCTCCGCCCAGTGCGTCCACTATGTATGTAGCAGCTAACACCATAATTATATCAACAGTTAGCACTCCTAACTGAAGTTATACCGTAGGTTTGGCACAACGTCATTGACCTTTGACCCTTGACTCTGACCTTGACCTGTTACTCTACCAAATATTCTCTTTTTGGTTTTGAACCTAAACACCAAATACATCAGCAGGGAGCACTCCTCATGAACTAATCTATAGGCAGGAAATATGCATTTGGGACAAGTTCATTGATCTTGACCCCTGTAACTCTACCAAAATATTTGTCTTTCGGTTTGAACTAACCACCAAATTACATCGACAGTGAGCACTCCTAACTTAAGTTATAGGCAGAAAATGACATTTTGGGACAAAGTCATTGACCTTTGACCTTGACCTTTGACCCCTGTGACTCTACCAAATATATTTGTCATTGTTTCTTAATCTTACAACAACATTATATCAATCAAGTGAGCACTTCAACTGGAGTTAATAGCAAGAAAAATGGCATTTTGGGACAAAGTTCATTGACCTTTGACTTGACCCTTAATGGATTAGTCCCAAAATCTAATCAATTCATCCTTGCTAGTGGTCCATCCTTGCGTCCAAGTATCATTAAAATCCTTCAGCATTTCTTGCTAACTTTGAAGTTATTACTAAAAACAGGAATAAATGGCGGCCATTTTGAAATCCAGATGCGCATTAGATCGGATCCATTCAAATCCAACATTGATCTACATGTTCAGTGGACTCTTGAGCTTCCAAAAATGTAAAGATTTACAAATCTCCACGAAATTTGAACGAAAACCTCTTTTTCGACAGAGTGAACCTGACTACGTGTCAGATATGCCAGATAGCAAAGTTCGACAATTTTTTAAATGGGTCTTCCACAGTCTTATATAGTGAAGCTTATTTCTAATCAATCTATTAAGAGACACTGTCGGATCAAAAAAAAAGTTTGGAATTGAACCATACATTTCACATGAACATCATGAAATTTGACTTCATACCTGTGCATTAAAGGTTTTTAGACTGAAGTGCTTTGAGGGTTAAAAAATGAGGAAATAAATAAGGAAAATAAACATTTGGGGAGTTATTTTGGTGATTTCTTTTTACAAAATCGAAATCGAAATGCGAGTGATTGCAATACAGATCGTAAGATAAAACAAAGAAACAATCAGATAAACTATAGAAAAATAAATCATACCAAAAGGATCTAAATCTATTCTTACCCTAGCTGGAAATAGGACTAATTTGGATAAATCTATGTTGAGCAAACGGCTTGTATACAAATGATTGAGCGTTTCAAGATCTGTTTAGGATACTGAATCTGTCTGAAAATTATTTGTATGTTTATTTTTTGTTTTAGCTGCATCAAATTTGCATGAAAATTGTTGCGATTTGCAAACCAATCTTTATGATCCATTCCTTAAGATCATAGAACATGTTCCCAGAGTAATTCTCCACCAAGTTTAATACCAAGTTAGAATAATTTATAAAGGCAAATAGATAGGACAGTATTCTTTGTATAGTATAAAAAATATATGTAAAAGTAATGAATATATACATATAAATTATGATATAATATAAAAGATATTATTTTGAAATAAACATATGATAACACAATCCATAGATAAATATGAAAATAATGAGGACGTAAGTCATGAATATAATCCCTGTAAAAGCCTATTTTCAAATTGTATTTTGGTATTAATGTATCTTTGCTTATTTTATTATTAAATGAAATACGAAATAAAATAAAACAATTTAATCACATCACATCAAACCAACTCTCGGTCATGGATCTACTTTCAACAAGTCATTTACTTTTATTCAACTACAGGTCTACCAATTCAGCTTAAATTGTAATAACGCTTACTGCATTTCGATGAATCTTTGTGTAGATTAAACGCTCTGGCTTAATTAAAATAATGATACAGTTTATAGTACAAATTATACAAATATAAAGTTTTAACGAAGCGAAAGCATGATCATAAATCTGCTAAATATTTATACTGTTAATCATACATTGGTTCTGTTATAAAATATCAATTTTTTTCTTTATTTGTTTATGCAAACAAAAGAATTTACGTTTTTATTTCCAGGAGAAAGGTGTCGCATTATATGCAACATTATCAGACAGTGCAAATCTTTCATCCGGGTATTGAGGCAGAAATAATGACCATGGAAACCAACTTTCGCAGACTAGTGAGGCGACAACAAACAAGTAGCGTGATAAGGAAAGGTTCTTGTGCTATCGTAGGAAATTCCGGTGTTCTATTGGGCAGCTCATGTGGTGATGTCATAGATAATACAGACTACGTCATTCGTATGAATTTGGCACCGTTTGGAAATGAATATGCACCAGACGTCGGGTCAAAGGTCAACTTAATGACATTGAATGCAGAACAACTACGTTTCTTGATCAAATGTACAGAACAATTCAGTGTGCCTTCCGAAAATTTGTCGTCAAAATGTAAACTACAATTCGCAAGGCTAAAATATATCAATGGAAGTGTGCTTTGGTTTTTTAAGGGAATTAAATATTTCGATGACATCAAAAAAATGCTCGTTGTACTGCGTGATCGCTACCAGATACATCTCACGTTCGCCTACAGCCCGAAAAATCCGATGCGACCTGCGGAAAGGTAAGTAGTCTAGTCAATATAGCGTAAAAAAGGGGGTAACCCACCACTAATTGCAAAAGAATTGTTTTAATTGCCATGACTATCAGTAAGGTCTCCTTATCACCATACTAAAAGTCTCCAGAAATCCAAGCATGGGAAAGTGCTCTAATTTGCATAATATGCAAATTAGCTTTCAATGTAAAAGAAATTCCATTTTTTCACCAAAGTTTGTACCTAAATTGCGCATTGAGAAAAAGTTATTTTCAAAACACATAAATTCATCATCAGTAAACATGATAAGGACATTTCTACATAAACAATTGTAACTTAATTACCATAATATGCAAATTAGTATGAATCTTGACAAAAAGTGCATAGGCCTATAGTCCTGTAGAAATTTTCGATACCTGGAAAAGTTGGTAAGTACAAGGTTTGTTTGATTAATTTGTGTTCTAGATGGCTATTAAAGTAAATTTAGCTTGGTTGTAATTACCTTGGCAAACCTGGGACAACTTTTTTATAGCCTTATTAGCATAATCAGCTAATTAGCATATGTACGATGTATAATTTATTTATTTTTGTAACCCAAACGGCACGAAACATGTGCAATACGACTTTTGAATTGTTTTCTAGGACGAGAACTGCATTTATGACACTGGATTCTATTTTCAAGTAATGTGTCTTAAATAGCGTAATTAGCATAATGACATAAATTGCATACATGATTTGATACAATAGATGGTAAAATAAACCATGTACACGACCGGAAAAGATGTCAAGTACAAGTTTTGTTGTTGATTCAAGTTTAAAATGAGTATTATAATAGATTTAGTGTGGTTGCCTCCTTAGCAACCTTGGTTAATTATCTTTCTTAACATTATTAGCATAATCAGCTAATTAGCATAATATGTATTATGTCACTAAGCTTATTGCAGTAACCATAAAAATAAGGATAACGCAGTTTTTGAAGGATTCTCTAGGACGAGGAAACCATTTGTGACACCAGTATCTATTTACGAGTAATGAATTTGTCTTGAATAGCATAATTATCATAATGAGCTAATTTGCGCAAATACAATGATTTAGTCTATGGTAAGATAAATCATGTATGTAGCCTGGAAAAGTTGTACAAAAAGTGCAAGTTTTGCTGTTGATTCGTGTTTAAAATGAGTATTTGTAGTAAATTCAGTTTGGTTACTACTTTGGCAAACATGATTGATTATCTTTATTAGCCTGATAAGCATAATCATATAATTAGTATAATATGTAATATGTTACTGAGCTTAATACTGGAAGCATGAAAACAAGGATAGCACAATTTTTCAAGGGTTTTCTATGATGAAGAATCAATTTATGACATCAATTTATATTTACCAATAACGCAAGTGTCTTCAATATCATAATTAGCATAAAGTGCTAATTTGCATATGTACTACGGTTTAGTAGATGGTACCATATACCATTTATGTGACCTGCAAAACATGTTCAGTACAATGTTTTGGTTGATTTGTGCTTCAGATGGGTATTGCAGTAAATTTACCATGGTTGCCACCTTGGCAACCTTGGCTAATTATCTTTATTAGCCTGATTATTATAATCAGCTAATTAATTTAATATTTAATATGAGCCTCAAATTTAATAATGCCATTAAATTTCCCGAGGTTGCCAAGATGGCAATAAAGGTAGCCATCTAGAACACAAATCAACAAATCGTTGTAATGAACACTTTCAAAGTTCATGCAAGTGGTATATAAGCTACTAGATTATATTACAATTTATGCTAAATAGCTCATTATGATAATTGTATTCTTTAACACAATTGCATGACTTGATATTCAAGACGCTTGCATTATCTGAAAATAAAAACTGGTGTAATGAGTGGATTCCTTGCCATAGGTAATCCTTGGAAATTGTGTTATCCTTTTGTTTCGGCTTTCTGCATTAAGCTTTTCAGGATATTACATATTATGCTAATCAAGCTAATTAAAATAATTGAAAAAATATATATTATGCTAATTAGCTGGTCATGTTAATTATGCTAACAAATAGCAAAAGGTTGCCCAGGTGGTAATTAAGTTAACCCATAAAAAGCACGAGTCAAAATCACTTGTACTCCTTGAACAACTTTTCCCGGCCATGTACATGGTATATTTACCATCTACTAAAGGACATATATGCTAATTACCTAATTTTTCATTATGCTCTGTCAGACAACTGGATTTCGAAAAAAAAATAAAAACTGGTGTCATAAATGGATTCTTCATCATAGAAATTCCTTGAAACGTTGCGGTATCCTTGTGTTGCGACTTTCTGCAGCATACTATATACTATGCTAATTAAGCTAAATGAAATAATAGAACTAGTTTGCAAAGGTAGCAGCCAAACTGTATTTACTCCAAATACCCATCTTCAACATGAATCTGCCCCCCAAAAATGGTACACTCTATAACACTGTGGAAGGCCCGTTTAAAAAATTGTCGAACTTTGCTATCTGACATATCTGACAGTGTTTGAATGGACAAATAAACACCCTAGAACACAAAAGTTCGGACAGTTATGCTGTCACTAGTACAATATGTGCAGATACAAATTGGCACATTAATTCTATATCAGCCGATAGGAAATTCTGCAACACAGCAGTCTATGGAGAAAAGCTGGAATGGTCTCTCAATGATTTTCACTTTTTTTTAAGCACTTAATGATTATTTTACACTGCAATTTTTTTCAGGGCTTCATTTTTAGACAGTATCAAAGACACTAGTAGCATGGGGAATCATGTAGCTCAGATTTTTTTAAAACTGGAAACATTGTTATACAATGCCTTAACAACTTTTCCAGAACATGTACATGGTTTATGTTACCATCTACACAATTATGTAAGTATACTAATTAGATAATTGTGCTAAATATGCTCTTTAAGAAACGTGCATTATTGGAAAATAAAAACTGGCGTCATAAATGGATCCCCCGTCCTAGAAAACCTTTGAAAACTTGTGTTATCTTTATTTTCAGGATTTCTACATTAAGTTTAGCAACATATTACATATTATGCTAATTAGCTGATTACGGTTATTAGGCTAATTAAGATAATTGAGCAAGTTTGCCAAGGTGGCAACCAAATCATATTAACTCCAAATACCCATCTTAAAAACGAATCGACCAAAAAAAATTGCCTTTAACGATGTTTCGAGGACATGTGCATGGTTTATGTTACCATCTACTGAATTATTGTGTGTATGCAAATTAGTTTTTTATGCTAATTATGCTCAATAGGAAACTTTTGTCACTCAAAAAATAAAAACTGGTGTCGTGAATGGCTTCATTATCCTATAAAACCATCGAAAAGTTTTATCCTTGTTTTCGGGCTTCCGGTATTAAGTTAAGCAACATATTACAAAGTATGCTAATTAGCTGATTATGCTAATTAGGCTAATAAAGATAATTATACAAGTTTGCTCAAGTGTCAACCAAACTGAATTTACTCCAAATACACATTTTAAACATGAATCGACAAAATAAAACTTGCACTAAGCAACTTTACCAGGTCATGTACATGGTTTATGTACTGAATTATTGTATGTATGCAAATTAGCTCATTATGCTAATTATGCTATTTAAGAGACTTGCATCTCTCAAAAATAAAAACAGGCGTCTTAAATGAATTCCTCGTCCTAGAAAACCCTTGGAAAATTTGTTCTCCTTGTTTTCGGGGGCTTCCAGTATAAGCTTATAGCAATATCTTTAATATTATGCTAATTAGCTGATAATGCTAATAAGGATAGTGAAGATAATTAATCAAGGTTTTCAAGGTGGAAACTATGTTAGGTATACTGCAATACACTTCTTAAACACGAATCAACAAAAAAGCTTGTACCTAAAAACCTTTCCAGGTCATTTACATGTGTTTTTTTCAAACCATCTACAGATTTATTGTGTACATGCAAATTAGCTCATTATGCTAATTCTACTCTTTAAGAAACTCTTTAAGAAACTCAAAAATAAAATCTGTCATCATGAATGGATTCATTGTCCTATTAAACCATCAAAAAGTCGTGTTATCCTTGTTTTCGGGCTTCCGGTATGAAGTTTAGCAACACATTACATAGTATGCCAATTGGCTGATTATGCTAATTAGGCTAATAAAGATTATGCTAATTATGCTCTTTAAGAAACTTGCGTTACTCAAAAATAAAAACTGGCGTCATGAATGGATTCCTCGCCATAGAAAACCCTGGAAAATTGTATTTTTTCATGTTTTTTCTGGCTTTCTGGATTTGAATCACACGACATTTTACATATTTTATATATGCTAATTAACTGAATATGCTAATTATGCTGGTTAAATTATAAATATTTATTTAGAAATATGCTTATCATGTTCCCTGACTATAAGAACATCTGTCTTGACAGTAAATTTCTTTTAATCTTCCACTAAGCTGCAAAAATTGGTGAAAATGTTAATTTCCTTGTACATTGAAAGCTAATTTACATATTATGCAAATTAGATCACTTTCCCATTCTACGATTTTTGGAGACTTTTAGTATCGTATTCAGTGGACCTTACTGAAATGCACTGCAGAGAAATCAATTCTTTTGCAATTTGTGGTGGGTACAACCCTATTTTGACTGGACTAAAGCCAATGTGTGTAAATGTATAAAGGGCGTGAAGTATTCACACATGTAAGTGAAGCCCCATAGAAAATAATCATTTTTCAGAGTTGATGTTTATAACATTATTTTCTATGGGGCTTCACTTACATGCGTGAATACTTCGCGCCCTTTATACATTTACACCAATCTCACCTTATCAACCTCTAACTGTTAATCATTTTTCAGAGTTGATGTTTATAACATTAACAATTAGAGGTTGATAAGGTGAGATTGGAACCAACATTCTGAAAGAGAACAATTAATCATCATTTCAATTTATCCCCACGATGTATTTTGTTGACTAGTGTTTTCTTAAAGAGTGCACCTTTTTGTATAAATATATGTTGACTTTTGCCGATGGCTATTGGCCTGTACATCACTAAATCACTAAATACGTCATAATGATATGCATCACACACATCATACACTCTGCTAAGCCCCACCGTAACCCTAAAAAGCCCAAGCTATTTTGGCTCTCCGTGGCCCAAGGGGGGGGGGGACATTGTGCCCCCCTCTCTAAAATCTTTATTTTTGAACCAATCACTTTCTAATTTGGCACATGTATAAAACAACTAAAACTCTACAAAACGCAATCATCAAAATTTCTCAATGTCACCACATGGGGGTGCTATTTACCATAATATAAAGAAATACATAAAAAATGTTTTCGTCTTTAATATCGCATGAATGCATTAACAATTGATTAATTTGTCAATAATCATACAAGATAACATATTTGTAAATAGAAAATAAGTATTTTGAGTAAACTTTGCCTTTTTTGGGGTTCATTATTTTGCATTACCATACATGCAGTGCTAATGTAGTGCATATACGCACGTATTACTATGCACTGTAGGTTGTGCCAAAAAGTTAAAATAACACGGATAAATGATTTTTTTTTTTGTTCATTCTGGTACACCTCTTTGATGGAATTACAATTTGATGCATCAAATCTTGTATAATATACTAATAAAACATGGGAAATAAACAAAAATAACAAGAAAAATTAATTTTCAATATTTTTTTGTTTTTTCTTGTTTTGGCGCCAAAAACAAAGAAAAACAAAAGAAATTGATTAAATATGTTCTTAAATAGATGAAACATAAGTTTAATGTCACACATAAGCCAAAAGAAATGAAAAACAAGTGAGAGTAACTGTTTTGGGTAGTGAAAAACAATGAAACATCAACAAATGGCACACATGACCTTCAAAATGTGGTTGCCATGGCAACACAATTTCACGGGTAACCCTAAATTATACACCAAAATGTTTGCCAGAAAATTTTAGGAAAAGTCACCAAGTTTGATGAAATTTCGTCAAAAATTGTGGAAGTGGCGAAGGAAAATGTGGTATTGTGCCCCCCTTGGGCTTTTTAGGGTTAAACAAAAGGTCATCCAGATCATCTTTACTCATATTCTGCATGTGACATCAGCACCCTGTAACATTTCAGCTTAACAATAGACCAACTTATGTGCCTTGCCAATCATTGTTATTACTACCTGAATTCTAGGGTCAAGAGATCAGGGATCAAAGGTCATAGATCATCGTCGTGTAACACCCGTGTCAATATACTGCACCACATTTTCCAAGAAACCTCAAGAAAGTCAATCGATGGGTTTTTGTGAAACTCGGCTAAGCATCACTATAGGCTGATACCAGAAATAAAAGTTGGGGTCAAGAGGTCAAAGGTCTCATTGTATACAATGCAGATAAGTCATAGTTTACACTATAGTTACTGCAATATATCGAAAAAAAATTGTTATTATGAATCCTGGTTAAAAAATGTATTACCATACGGTTAGTGGTCATGAGTTCAAAAGTCATTGACCAACTTTCAATGAGAAATAAGTAGTTAATACAGCGGGTAAGATTTTGTTTACCGTAATATCTAAAAAAGGAAAAAGGGGAAAAATAGAAGAAAACGATGGTTCTTCATAAAAAATGGATGAGGTATATGTTAAACTTCTTTAAATTATTATTTTTGATGGCAGGATTTGGAATTTGAAATTTCCCACGTCGGGACTCTCCGCCTACACGACAGCCACGCAGATCTGTGTAGCCATATCCTTGTTTGGATTCTACCCGTTCTATCGAGATGAGAGTAACCGCACACTGACCCACCATTACTACGAGACGAAGAAATTCAACTACACAACGAACGCTCATGATATGGAAGAGGAATTTCTGATATTAACTAAACTGGCTGGTGAGGGCGCTTTACGCCTTATTAACAACTGTACGCCTTATTAACAACTGTACGCCATCAGATGGACATTCCACCAGAACACTCGAGAAATGTTAGAGAAGACGGTTTTCCCCACTTTAGCGATTAAACCTTACCAAAGGAACGTTGATAATGTTAACAATTACGGAAATATACATTTTACATTAAAAATGAGAAAACTTGTATTCCGGGCTTGTATTGAGGTATTTGATATCCCCATTTATGTGTTAACATTATTGTAAGGTATAATGCACACACACACACACACACACACACACACACACACACACACACACACACACACACACACACACACACACACACACACACACACACACACACACACACACACACACACACACACACACACACACACACACACACACACACACACACACACACACACACACACACACACACACACACACACACACACATACACATGCAGAGCCTTGCTCTTTTGTGACACACTATGTAAATCACTGCAGTAATACAGTAACAATACGCCATATTTAATTCATTTTCATCTTAATTTATTCAAAAGTTACGAGTTGTACCGTGTTCTCACATATAATACTTTGCA
>JZLH01S0101426.1:0-13958 GCA_001188425.1 Eucidaris tribuloides
TGAATGAATGAATGAATGAATGAATGAGTGAGTGAGTGAATGAATGAATGAATGAGTGAATGAGTGAATGAGTGAATGAATGAATGAATGAATGAATGAATGAGTGAATGAATGAATGAATGAGTGAATGAATGAATGAGTGAATGAATGAATGAATGAATGAGTGAATGAATGAATGAATGAATGAGTGAATGAATGAATGAGTGAGTGAATGAATGAGTGAATGAATGAATGAATGAATGAGTGAATGAATGAATGAATGAATGAATGAGTGAATGAATGAATGAATGAGTGAGTGAATGAATGAATGAGTGAATGAATGAATGAATGAATGAATGAATGAATGAATGAATGAATGAATGAATGAATGAATGAGTCGGTTGTCCGGCAGAAGGGCCCCAGCATAATGTTCCCAGCACATTAACACTCAATTGTCTCTACCTTGAAAACTATTGTTTTTTCACATGAAATCAAATATCTATATTTTAGATCCTTCTGTCAGTCTGCTGAGTGCAAATGTAAGGCAATATTTCGCAAATTAGATAAATTTGCTGTCAAAGCCCTTCCTGCCGGGAGGCAGAAGGCAAGAGCCCTTTTGCCGGCAAAGAATGAACGAATGAATGAAAGAACGAAAGAATTAAATTGAATAGAGGGATGAAAGGGCTGAATTGCCCACTTTCCCTCAAACTATAGTTTTGTATACGTCGCCTAGGTACACTAATCGTGTTTACTGTTGGGTCATCCTATTATCCCCGCTAACCCCTTGCCAACCGGCAGGGCTTAGAACAGAGCCACAACTTCATTTTAGGACCTGATAAATAGACAACTTCATACATACATACAAACATACATACATGCATATACCAGTATACATATACATATACATATACCGTACACACATTCACAACACACACACAAACACACACACACGCGCATGGATACATAACACATGCAGATAGAAAGAAAGAAAGAAAAGAAAGAAAGAAAGAAAAGAAAGAAAGAAAGAAACAAAGATAATAGATGGGTAGATAGATAAATAGATAGATAGATAGATAGATAGATAGATAGATAGATAGATAGATAGTTGATAGATAGATAGATAGATAGATAGATAGATAGATAGATAGTTGATAGATAGATAGATAGATAGATAGATAGATAGATAGATAGATAGATAGATAGACAGATTGATAGTAGATAGATAGACGGATTGATTGTTTGGCAGTTATAGTTCTAGTTAAATTGAAACAGCCACATGTAGATTCAATGGAAATGAGTCGTATAAGTTATACAATATTAAACAGTAATTGTGAAATGAAGTATTCATGGAACGGTTTTTCTTCTTCCGAATAAATTACACGTTTTTACGGGCATGCACCCCAGCAAAAGAAAAGAAGAAGGTTGTACCTTAATTTCATTACGTATTATGTAGAATTTGTAAAGCTGTCTACAAAATATTGATAAATCTTGCTTGTTTCGTTTTGTATATTATAAAACCTATATGTTTCTCACTCCTCACACGTTCTCCTTTTTATTTCCTTTTACTTTCTTCTTTCCTTTCTTTGTTTTTCTGAGGCTGGTAACCCAGTCATGAATTGCTGTCAATAATTCATTTTTCTTATGTTATCAATGTTAAAAATCCACATGTACCTCGTCATTATTTTATTTGTACCACTCCAATTACATGACAATTGTGTATATGTCTTTATATATAAATCTGTACATTTATGTATTGTGATTTGATTTGATTTGCAGAAATGAAATGAAATACAAAGAAATATAATCTATATTCCATTAAAAAAGAAAGAATATTGAATTAAAAAATCAAAAAATTATAAGTAAAACACACATTTTCTTGCAAGGTATATTCATGTTATGAGTGGACGATCACGCGAATGTGCTATTTTCAATTATTATTATTTTTTTTATTCACGCGGGTGTGGTACTTTTTACAGGACAAAAAAAAATAACGTCACAAAGCGTATGCTGCTATGTATAGGTTTTTTTCAGATATTGTTTTATTACTTTTTAAGGATGTCAAATTTCAATTAACAAAAAGCAGAGAAACTTATATGATGTACATAGATCCAAGGTAATCATTCTGACAGGCATTATGTAATTTGCCTATCTCATGTATGTTTACTTTATACTTTGAATATATATCTCCGGTTTCCTTACGTATATGCAATTGACAATGTTGCTATGAAATACTTATTTCAAACAATATTTTGTCAAGTATAGTAAATCAAATTTAAACATTAACAAAAGTACAAAAAATACAAATGATATAATATCAAAGGAGGTACGAATTTATTCTTCTGCATATAGGTGGACAATGCTTGATTCAGGAATCGTGATCATTACTCGTTTTTAGAATTCAATCTTATACCAAATTTCGATTTTCAATGTAACTTGGGATATGTCCGGATCATGTTGTGTGATTTAAAGAGGAGATTCTATCCGTTTGATTTGTTTTTCTTAGATATATATGATTGCAATATTTGATACCGGATATCAACAACAACGCACGCAGTTCCTGCATGCACGTATTCTCACAATTATAAACATTTTAAAGTAATGGCACAATACAAACGAGACACCATTAATTTAGTAATATTAAACTTAGTTGGCAACATTTTGTAACTTATTGAATTTAGTTGGCAGATGGTTATTTTATTGGTTATTTACTCAGCTCAACTAAATTTCAATTATTAGGAGACGGATGAAAAGCCGGGGAAGAAACTAAATGAAGAGAATTGTATCACGGACTTTAAGCTTGAAAATAATGGTCTGTATGCACGAGCATTTTGTCTGCAATTCATCCTGCATTGTCACCATTGATTACCAAAGCCAAATACAAAGCGCGCAGCAAAAACAAAAACAAAAACAAAAAAAATAATAAAGTATCGATTTTATAGTGTAAAGGAGTGTCTTTATCCAGTTATATCATATCCAAATATCCAATGATTAAAAAAAAATCACCACCAGAAAGAGATAGGCTATATCTATTTCTGGAGGTGATTAAAAAATATCAAAATACCCTCCCTACTCAACAGTATTGCAACATACCCTATAACGCATGCATTTCGAGTTGAAGGGGTATTTCGGTAATGACGTCCCAATGAAGTTTATTATTGGAAAATACCAACTTATTTAAAAAGAAATCAATGAATATAATTTCTCCTTTCTTCTCCAAGGCGGAGAGATTATCAAATGCAGGGGCACCCACGACAGAGGGGCTGGAACATAAAAATTTAACATTTTTTGCCTCCCTGTAGGGATGGGGTGTTTATTCCCTCTAGCATCGTAATTCGACTTCATATTTGCCGTCGAACGGTTTTGATGGTTTGGAAAGACTTCATACTAACAAAAATGCCAATATGCTCCTTTGATGCCGTCTCAGAAAGAAGACACCACGCCGCAAAGCGGAAAGCGCCTCCTATCTTCATAAGACAGTGAAATAGGAGAATAAGGCTTCTAATTCAAGATGATGGTCTTCTCTCCACATTATTGTATCCAATGTACTGAAAAATCGCATGACAGTAGGCCTAAAGTTTAGGATGTTTGCAATAGTAAACCGCCATTAGAATTAAGAAAGAATAAGAAATTATAACGTGAAGAGGTCTTGTCTAAAATATGGGGCGTATATCCTCCTTACCACTGTCTTATGAAGATAGGAGGCGCTTTCTTCTTCGCGGCGTGGTGTCTTCTTTCTGAGACCGCATCAAAGGAGCATATTGGCATTTTTTTTGGTAGTTTGAAGTCTTTCCAAACCATCAAAACCGTTCGACGGCAAATATGAAGTCGAATTACGATGCTAGAGGGAATAAACACCCCACCCCTACAGGGAGGCAAAAAAATGTTAAATTTTTATGTTCCATGCAGCCCCTCTGTCGTGGGTGCCCCTGCATTTGAAAATCTCTCCGCCTTGGAGAAGAAAGGAGAAATTATATTCATTGATTTCTTTTTAAATAAGTTGGTATTTTCCAATAATAAACTTCATTGGGACGTCATTACACAAATACCCCTTGCTCGAAATGCATGCGTTACAGGGTATGTTGCAATACTTTTGAGTAGGGAGGGTATATAGTTATACATGTGTGCCTGCAATATGGGATGGTTCTGGCCCCTGCTCTGAGGATCGGCGCTTCTTCTTCTTTGTTGTTGTTATTGTTGTTTTTCATAGTTTCTCTATAAAATGTAGTGAAAAGTAGCGACGTGAGGATGATTATCATCATCATGTCAATAGTAGGGCAGTAACATGACTGGGAGAAGTTTAAAAAAAATGCCTCAAGAAGTAAATAAGTTGACATTATACATACACTAATATAATAGAGTGTACATGTATAGGCCTATAGGCCGTAGGTTGGTAGGATTTTTCCTGATTTTTTTTTTTACTTATGGGGAAACAAGCATTAATTTACCAGAATGAAATAATCTCTGGCCTTGATAGAAATTGATACATGCAGAACAAATTTCACCCTCACATAATTTTCTCATAATAATTTGTAAGCTACAACAAAGAAGATACCAGTTTCAGGATCTAGAAATTCCAAAGGTGGGGGAGCTGTTTTGCTGAAAATCTGTGAAAATATGGGCCTACATCAAGATCAGAAAAATGAAAAAAAAATACAATAAGAAATGGAGGGGGGCGGGCCCCCGGGCTCCCATCTGGTTTGAGTGACCATGAAATTTTCACAGCAGAAACTTTTAACTTCCTTAATCCTGCCATCTCTCTTCGACTAAAAAATATCGCAGGAAAATATTTTCTTAGGATGAATGAAGAATATCTTTCATCAGATATTCTATATATGACTAAGTATACGGGGGGAAGACCCTACCATGGGAGTCATGAGTCATTCCTCCCCAGTGCGAGATGCTCAATCAGCTCCAAACAGCTCTGCGGCGCTGCGAACAGTACGCACAAAAGCCGCATCCAACACGAGGCGGTACGGTGTATGGGTACATGCATTGCACTGCGCCTTGATGCTGCTGGCTCGCGATCGCGAGCTAGCTAGCGTGTACACGCGTCAGTCCAAAGTCCGCCGCATCTTCGTGCTGAAGGTCGACGTGTGGAGCTGTTCGAAATTAAATAAAAGGCGGGGCTGCAGGTATGGTTATACATTTTTGGTTTTAATGAGAAAACGTGTGTGTGTGAGAAACAAGTAAGGTGTGTTGAGACGCAATGCCAGGTTCTGGTCCGGAGGAAAAATGCCCAGCAATTGGACAACAACAGGGAAGTGATGGAAAAGATCCACACGATGTATGTATAGCGGATACTGCTGAGTAAAATACACGGGTATAGCCCGTACACATTCAATTGCTGAAAATCTTCATTCATCTTTGTGTCGCGGTTGAGTGAATCGTGCATGTGTGTGCGAATGTGTGCCGCGCCGCCGCCCGTGGTTAGGGCGTGTGGCTTTCGGGCCGCCGTTCATGCCCAGGCCCAAGGGCAATGCAAGCCACGGCCCATGATGATATTGACATGATTGAGAGTGTAGATTCTGCGCGAGTGTAAGATAAGTGCCAATTCAGTTGTCGTAAGAAAAGAAGGATTTTTTAATTGTAAGATGTTTCAAAGACCCTTTTTTCTTCGAGTTGAACTTGCATTACAAGCAGCTAGCAGAAGGCGCAGAATTGCAGAAACAGAATCGAGTCGGACTCTTGAACAGATCAGTTCCCAATGTCTGAGAATCTGTTGGCGTGAGACTCCCAGAGCCGGCCAATGATATAGTGAGAGGTCCAAATGCAGTAGAAATGTATGGAAAATCAAACAAAATTTTGGGGTGAGAAAGGGCCAAAATGCGCGAGTCTCGCGCTCATTGCGTGAGACTCGTGCTCATTGCGTGGGAGTTGGCGGCCCTGCATATATTATGAGCCATGCCCATGCCTGGCCTGGATCTCTTGACTGCGTTGTGTCATGATGTGGTGTAGGATATTCAGGGTAGATTGTTCAATAGCAGACAATGTATTTGTTCCTGATCGTTTTTTTTTTGGGGGGGGGGGGCTTTAAATACCCATTGCCTCATTTTGTAATTCCCAAAGGGTTAATACATGACATGTGCGGTTCCCGTAAGCAATGGGTTGACCCGTTTGGAGACGATTCAATTTCATAAATGCGCATTTTCCATAGAACTCGCCAACATGAGAAACTAGTCTCCATCGGGTCAACTCGGCTATATAAAGCAAAATTTAATTCTAACTTAATATAATGGACAATGTAGTTAGATCTTCACCCTTGTTTTTTGTGTGTTGATGCTGATGCAGTTTGGTATATAAAAATGTGCAAGTACTTGTCTGTTGTTTTTGGCATTATTATGCACACATAAAAATTAAAAAATCTGTCCTCATGGGCCTCTGTAAAGTATGTAATGAACATATGGGGGTGGGAGTGAATCTGACTAGACCCTAAGTGATTTTTTTGGAGAAAATTACACTCTACATATATGTTCCTTTAATTTCTTTTACAAAAATGCTAAAAAAAAGTATAGACACTGATGAGAGAAGTGTGGATGCCTGTGTCCAGATGAGTGTCACTTTGTCAGAGACGGTACCAGTATATTCTTACAGTAAACTTGAAATCACCCATTGTCTCCACCTTTGTTTTGAATATGGTCCCCACCCCCCTTGTACTCGATGGCCTGACCCAATGCAATAGGGCCGACCCATTTTCTTTAAAAAACAGACAAACAAAAATTCACAACCAAAAGCACAGCAAAACTTACATCGAAAAGCTGGAAAAAATGCTAGTAAAAAGGGAAATAATCTGACCAACAGTATTAAAAAGCATTTGTGGTACAACCAACTTTTTGAGGGGGGGGGGCGCTAAAATATTAACCCGAAAGGCCTTCCTCTCAGTGCTTCATCTTTGGGAATGGGGAAAACAAGTTAAAACAAATAGTTACTTTGTCTGATGTCAGAGGTTTTTCGTTTACTCTGAATTGGTTTACCCTATTTTGCAAAATATAGTTCCCCCAAAACACCTGCCTTTTGCAACATTCAGAAAAGAAATGTGTACAAAGTTGAAAAATTATTGAAGGATTCTATGGGTTCATATATGATTCAAACTTGATGGAATCAACCCAACTCATTTACATGTATTATTTATATTATATGCAAAATCCTTGAGTAATAATGGTAAAATGAAATTATGTGACTCGGGGGGAAAAAATTAAAATTTTCTTTTCGGGGGCTACTTTTCCTGTTCCAGTGCTCTCCAGAAATTCTTTTGTATTTATCCCTATAGCAATTTACGGGGGCGTCTTTTATACATTTTGGGGGCGAAAACGCCCCGAGCCCCCATATATTTGTTTCCCCTAATGTGACTGCTTGTAAAATAAGTCACACTAATAATTTCTCATCCCACATAAATTTGTCATTTACAATTCCACTGAAATTTTGAAAATGATCAATGAGTGAATGACTTAACAACTTCTGAAAATGTTCATGTAAGGTCTCTCTGTCCCCATAAGGTGTATGCTGACTATCCACGTGTGCTACTACTCATGCGTGTCTTATCACAAGGATAATGGACAAAAGTCTCCAAAATGCCTGAAAAAAAATGAATCAACCCAATAAATCAGAGGGAGAAAAGTCAGGCTGTGTCCTTTGAAAACTTAGTCAGAAGTAAGCATTGTTGATCAACAGGCATGAAATTGGTCTGGACTGGAATTCTATGGGGCAGAGGCAAAACATGTCTGGCATAATGGGGATTCTAACTGGTGTATTTTCCTAATCTTGAAAATGCCTTTCATTGTACAGTAACTTATGGCTACATGTTACGAGTATAAAACCATATGGTTGAATTTACATTGTGAAGACAAATTCAAGACATAATGAGTTTAATCTGATTGCATCTTCATGGTTCTAAACAGTTGTACTCTTCCATAATTCACAGTCGTATATTTATGCAATTTATTTAGTTTGATATCATAGTTAATTCTACAGCTGTTATTTATCAGTCATTTCCAAAACCAGTCAACCTACATGTAACTGGTCTTGGTTAACCTAAAAACCAATTGCGAAGCTCTTTTTCTGGGAAAGCTTTTGCATTTTCCTTAGTGCCAACATACTTATTATACTTACATGTAATTGTATTATACTCTGAATAATCCCTTTCCTTCACTTAATAATAATTGTTTATATGGTAAAATGTATTTTTGCTTTACAACCATGGCTTATTGGTCCGATATTTGGATAACAGTGGGATTACTGAAACCTTGTCATCATGCCAACATCCCCTTGCATTTGCTATTAAGCACTTTGAATAAAGTGATCATGTTTCTGCCACAAAAAAAAAACAGCTGAAAGTTAAACCCACTGTAACTGGTAAAATGGTTTTGGATCTTTGTAGTTGGTTGGGTACTTGGTAGTTGGTTACCATTATTGATACAACACTAGTTAAAGGCATCATACAACATTATTTCCACTTTCCAGTTTAAACAATGTGAGCTACATGTACATGTACATGATTCCCCATGTTACCAGTGAGGTCTAAAAATGAAGCCTTGAATAAATTTCAGTTCAAAATGTTAATTATGTGCTTTTAAAAGTGAATATCATTGAACAACCATTTCAGTTTTTTTCCCATAGATTACTGTATTGCAGAATTTTCATTAGCTGACAATAATAATTTATATGTGCCAATTTTTAGCTCACCTGAGCCAAAGGCTCAAGTGAGCTATTGCGATCGCTTTTCGTCCGTCGTCCGTCGTCCGTCGTTCGTCGTTCATCATTCGTCGTTCGTCGTGCGTAAACTTTTACACATTTTCAGCTTCTTCTTCAAAATGCATGATTGGATTTAGATCAAACTTGGCAGGAATGATCCTTAGGGGGTGGGGATTCAACGGTCCTCAAATGGCACACCTGGCCCCCCTGGGGGCCCAGGGGCAGGGCCCTAAAGGGCCAAAAGTAGGTAGGTTTCAAACATCTTCTTCTCTAGATCCAGAAATAGTTTAGTTAAGCCACTTTGTGTTTAGATACTCTAGATATGTGCTGAATTAATGTTCCTCATGACAATGCCCAGGGTGGCCCTGTTTGGCCCCTAAGGGGGGCAAAAGTTTGGGGGTAGGGCCCTAATGGGAACATTCACTAATTCACATTCACCTATGATTAGACCAATCTTGGTGCGAATGATCCTCAGGGGGGAGGGGATAGAGGCGTTCCCTGGAACGGACACCAGCCCCATAACTGGGGGCCCAGGGGCAGGGCCCATAAAGGCCCAAAATAGGTAACTTTCTAACCACAAGCCCATTTGTAACCAAACTTGGGTGGTAGATGCATAACAGGGACCTCAATGTAATTTGGGGGTCAAAGCCAAGGTCACATGTAGGTCAAAGGTCAAATGAAGTTAAATGCTTCTTTGGTTGTTATTGGCCCATTTGTGAGTAACTTGGATGGTAAATGCTACATGTACATGTATAGTGACCTCAATGTTAAATTGGGGTCAAGGTCACATAAGTAGGTCAAGGTTAAATGTTAAGATACTAGGGCGTGCCTTGTTTTTATAAAAATGGATGTCAGAATTTAATTAAACTTGGAAAAATCAGCTATATGTGTACGGCAAGGGGATGCAAAGTTTTCCAACTGGTTCATTTGGCTACGTGGGTGCCTAGATATCAACTGATTATCATAAGATACTTATTTGCATAATTGTCTTGTGATCTGAAGAATAGTACAGGTCATGCACCAATTAAAGTAATGTATAACAGGCTCATTTTGAACGAGCCTCCACCATTGTTCTCTCATCCAAGCATTTTAATAAGGTGTAGATGTGAGGGTAGTATTGTAGACATGGGTTGGTGGCTGTGACTTAAATAGAGCTGTAAGTCTAATTAGGGGTAATTATGTTCAACATTCTCAGCAAGCAATGAAATGTTAATTATTGATTAAATGACTGCAAGTCACATGTGCTATTTAAAGTTTAATTTTGTTACTTTGGCAACAAAATATTTTGTACATTTTATAATGTTGGGATGGAAGGTGAATTGCACTTTGTTGAAATCTAATTTTGGAAGACAAACTCAGCAAGCAATGAAATTTTAGATTGCACGTCGCATCTTCCTTTTAAGTTTCAAAATTGTGTTAATTTTGCAACAAAATAGTTTGCCTTATGTGTATAATGTTAGGATGGAAGGATAATTCATTGCAAATTTGTAAAATACTTTGTTTTTGAGTAAGTACTAAATATAAAAAAAAATGGGGGGGGGGGGCAGAACAACCCAAAATTTTTCCTGTGGTAACATACAGATAGATAGCTGTTTGGTTATAATGTGATTTATCTACTGTAAGGAAATTTCAAAATCGTAATTTGAAGAAAAAAACAAACCAAACAAAAAACACTCTTGGCTTGATTTGATATTGTCCTGTCAGTGTGGTATTTGAACTGACAGTGTTGTACAGAACTTAAGTTGAAAATGATCAATGAAAAATATGTGAAATTGAAGAAAGAAAAAAGAAATATTTTGCAGATATGAAGTATGTATATTGGTAAAAAAGAAAGAATGCATGGTGGCACAGGCTGATTTTTGTGTACAGTAGCAAAGTAGCAAAGTAGCAAATATGGCAACTGGAAATTGTGAGCAGGGGTCACTTTATCCTGAAGGAGCCCCTGTGAAGAAATGTGTTTTTACCGTGGGCTGAGGGCTGTGTGGACTGTACTACAAATGGTGTTTGTTCCTCCCCAGTACAGCCGATAGAGCCGTCTGATGGTCTGACCTGTTTACCAATGAAAGTGAAATATGAATGGAAGAAAAATGGTGAGAAAATACTGTAAGGTCAGAACTCTGATTTGTGGTCCACTAACTCTATGAACTCTTCTGGCAGTGTGTGAGTGCTCAGTTGGCTGGCTTGGCCCTTAACTGTGTAATTTCTGTCACCACGGCATCACGTGCATTCAGCCACAATGTTATGATAAACTTGTTACTGTAGCTGGTATTGTTGTGTTTCATAAAAAAGTATACTTTACCTAACTACCTTTCTGTATTCTAGTATCAAATAACTGGAAAGTATATGCCTACATGTACGTTGTAACTTGATTTATATCCATCTATATTTGTATTTGCCATATGGTATTCCTCCTGAATACTAATGAAAAGGAACATCAATAAATTTGTTCACACATAGGCGTTCTTGGGTTTTTTCAAAGGGCTTGTTTTTATCGTCCAAAATGAAGTGACTAGCACAAAAAAGGCATCTCTGGTCCAATAGAAACCTGCTCCATGGTAAAAAATAATGCGACAAGCAGAAAAAAGGGTCATTGGGTCCAACTGCATCCATTTTGTCTGTTCTGAGTTTTTTTTTTTTCAGGATAAGTAGGAGGGGTGTTTCCAGGAAAAAAGGGTGTTTAAAGATTGTGTCAGGGATGTGCTGTTGTGCAAGTCCATTACTTCCCTTCATTATCAATACCAAACGGTAGTTTAGTACTTACAAATGGTGTGTTGAAAGTTTGAGATCCATACGTCATGAATTTGTTGTTTTATGAGAAAAACTAATAACGACATGTTACCAGAATGTTGTTCTTTCCGTGAGTTTAAATTTTGCTCAAATTGCAAATCGGGGTTATGTGTACCGTCGCAAAGACCAGCGGAACACACTGATTGGTTAAACGTCTAACCTCCGCGCGACCTTCGGCTAACGGCTGATCGGACAATTTTGGAACGGCCCGTGCACGTTGACGTCATGGATTTTTTTTTTAAAGACTTCAGAGTCACTTGAAAAAGGATGAAGTTTAACCGTCCAGATTTTCACCAAAACTCAATATTTTACCCCAAGTCTCTATGAGAGGTGTTTATTTATATTAATCTTCACATCGGATATGATTTCAGCTGATTTCATTCATTTAGGTTTTTTTTGATGTGCAAATCAATGACACAATCTTTAAATACCCAACACACCCCGTCTCTGTGTTCACATTATGAGCCTTCTTTTATACTGGACCATCAAAAAGTAATCTGTACTTCCCCAGAAGCCCATCAGGCCATCACCCCCACCCCCCCCCCAAAAAAAAAAAATAGAAAAATAAAAATAAAAAATAAAAGAATAAAAGTCGGGGAAAAATAGCATTTGTAACACCTCACCCTCAAGCTAGATGCTAAAAATTCACTAAAATTACCCATTGGAGACAATTTGATTTCAATTTACTGGTACTACACACATCCTCCATTGACCCCAGCTGAGATATCCTGGTCTAAGTCCCCAACAGATTAAAAATGAAAATTATGTGATCTCACTTCTCAGGTATGTGAAGGCTAAAATCAATCCACATGCCTTTTATAAGTTGCTTGGAGAGTTGCTTTGCTAGCCCAGAATATAACATTTATGAAATATTTATGTACATGTAAAGTCAATGTAGAGTTGTTCTTATACGTACATGTACATGTAAAGTCAATGTTGAGTTGTTCTTATACGTACCATGTAGGTCCATGGTACTACGTACAGAGTACTACGTACAGACTTAATCAGAATTGCTGTCTTTAGAGCTGGGACGACATACAGATTTATTCATATTCACTAAAATTACATCTTTTTGAGTTGCTATAACCAAATTTGCTCAATCTTTCAATGTTGGGTTTTCTCAAAATGTTCTGCGTTCAGCGAATCCACATATGTCAATGGAAACTTTTTACTGTTGAGAATTTGCAAATTGGGTTTTGAGTGGGAGGTGTGTTAATGAGACTTCCATTTACTGGTAGTTCCACTCCCACCAGAGAATATATTTTACTCTAGAGGATGATAGTTATCGTGCAGGGTTTGTATGGTTCAGGGAATTTCTGGAAATTCAAGGAGTTTTGAAATACTATTGCCAGAAACAAAAAGTCAGGGAATTCATCAATTACTTCTGGAAAGTCTGGGAAAATCATTTATTCAAGATATTTTGAAAATAACTCTTGATTAAGAACT
Source organism: Eucidaris tribuloides (assembly GCA_001188425.1). Taxonomy (NCBI): domain Eukaryota; kingdom Metazoa; phylum Echinodermata; class Echinoidea; order Cidaroida; family Cidaridae; genus Eucidaris; species Eucidaris tribuloides. The sequence continues at coordinate 12,901 of JZLH01S0101426.1, forward strand.
ATTGCGATGATGTAATCTCAACACGCTTTAAAAATGTGAGAACAGTTTTGTGTTCTGGAAAGTCATGGAAAGACAGAGAATGTTGATGTGTATGAACCCTGTTATGGGTCAAATGGAATCGGATTCGTAGGACTCAGGGACACCCTGCTGACTGCTCCTGGTCTGTAGATTGTTTAAATGCCATCGGGGCAAAGGTTGATTAGTTTCCATGGGAGTGGTACATGTAGCTGAACTACCTTTTTTGCGGCTGTAGTGAATACCATCACTGTAGGTTGTATGTCTGAACCTCTGGTAAAAGTTCAGATTCGATGTAATCGTCACATTTCCCAACGTCGAGTGCTACTGTAAGTCGACTGGAATACTTTGTGTACAGTACATGCATATTTGTCTCTAGAATGGAATGTGAACCTAATTTGCATAATTTCATGTAAACATAAATGTGGTTTGTGTGTGTTGGAAATGTTGTGGCCAAACGATGTTCCTAATCGTAACCAAGAACTTGCCATGTTGTCCGTGGTGCTGTTGGTGTGGTAAACATCCCCCAGTGCGGATACCATGTGTACACACACCCATTGTGCATACATTACAGGCTTGAGTACACAATGGTTGCCTGTCTCTCACGTCTCACAATTGTTGTCACAACGTGGAGCAATTGTCACAATTTAACAACTGTTGTTTGCATTTGCTGGCCACATAAATGTACATTGTACAGTCTAGTATTATATGCAGGTGTAAAATTGCATATGATGCACGTACATGTATATTTGTGTGTGTGTGTGTGCGTGTGCGTGTGCTGGATTTAAATCCTGATGTTTTTTGAAGAAAAAAAATAGTGATTAAAATCAAATAACTTGAATAATTGATTAAATCACTACTTAAAGGCAAAGTTCACCCTGACATCGAGTTGGTTTCAATAAAAGCAGAACAATGAGAGAAACAAATTAATGAAAGTTTGGTGAAAATCTGCCAAAGAATAACAGGGTTATCAGTTTTCAAAGTTTTAAATTTGTGACGTCACATGCGAGCAGCTCCCCATATCTCGTAATATAAATTCCATA
>JZLH01S0101429.1:2208-17657 GCA_001188425.1 Eucidaris tribuloides
ACCCACTACCAAGATAATCTGCAATAACAAAACATAATGTGTAGAAATAGTACATCTCACAAGTGTAATTTTGTCTAGCATTATTTTTGTCACGCTATACACGCAACGGTGTCAAATCAGAAATGTATGTCATAATTTATACATGCATAAATGCAAGACAATGCTTAATTTCTATCATGTTTACATGATTTAAAAATGCTTTTGGATGTCCATAAAGATCCCTGTGGATTACGTTTCATTACCGTGAATACAATGTTTTTTTCTCACTAATTCAATGATTTGGGCCTTAATTCAATTGATTCTAATTACTTGTAAAGATGGTAAGCTGTTTGTTCAATAATTTTACCTTTTGCACTTAGCATGATATACATCTTATCTTGTATAAGAAACTGGCTGGTTACATTTAAAATTTTGCAAGTTTGAATAATCATGTTTATTTTTAAAGTAAAATGTGCCTTATTATTCAAATAATATCCGTAAATTTAGCCGTATGCCGCATCAAATTTCTCTTCTTCTTAGTTTTGAATGTCTGTAAGTGGTTTTCTCTAGAAGTAAGATCTAAGGTTAATTGATCAATTTACGTGTTACAGAAGCTCATATTATTACTGTATCTTCGTTTTGTCTAGGAAATCATTTTGATTAGTGCATCATCCTTGTAAACGATAATCCATTCGGTCATTTTGTCATTTTTATTCCAACAGAAATGTGAGGTGTTTATTTTGCACCACAAAATCATCAAAAAGCCCTACAAATAATTTCTTTTTATTTTGATAAGACTAGTTTCTTTACATCACTTGTTATATCACTTGTGTTACTCGCCTGTTCGCCAAACGCATCTCTAGCAGCGTAGAAGATTTACAGATGAAATAAATTATGCATCAATCAATCACAGAAATGTTGATAAATAATTTCTGTCTCGGAAATGATACAGCGATAGGCACAATGGGCGCTGCAAATGTGCAAACCCAATACGCATCATTGTATAGTTACTGGCTTGGGTGAACGGCACATATACACAAAATGCCATTGTAGCTAATACTACTCTACTAACTTTTAAACGCTGTAACTTATTTTGTAAAACTGTAATGACTTTGTGATTTTCACACAATATTAACAGTATATAAGGGCAACTTTCCCGAAAGTTTGCAATCTTTGGGGCTCAGGATTTTCTAAATAATGGTGATTATGCTAATTTAAATTTAAGAGAAAAATATAAAAAATGGTGTTTTTGACCCAAATGTGCCATGAAGATCACCACATATACAATTAAATGTGGTTTCATCTTATAGAAAATTTAATCTTCTTTAATGTGAACCCACATTTATGGTAAAAGAAGGTTCTATCAAATATTTATCTTCAATATTGCACAACCACCTAAGGAATTTTAGCAAAAAAGTTCATTGACCTCCTGTGGCCCCCAGGGGGTTAATTGGACTGGGCTCTCCCTTTTAAATTTAATCTTTTGACATGTACTAGACATGTAGAAAGTTTGGTGCTTTTATCAAAAAGTGCACAATTTTTCAGCTTAGCCGCTCTACTATTACCTCAGACGGTGTCAGACGGTGGCAAATGGAATACAATAGAATGGAACAAAACGGAAAAGCACCGTCTGTCAACGTCTAGATACGTCTGTAATCCAGTTGAAAAACGAATTAAAAAGTCCAATGGACGTCTACTAAATGTACACACACGTTTTTTAGACGGAATCGTTAGACGGCGCAGTGTGACAGTAGCTTGACGATTCTGTCTGCTTCCGTCTAAAATATTTACCTCAGACGGTGTCAGACGGTGGCAAATGGAATACAATAGAATGGAACAGACCGGAAAAGCACCGTCTGTCAACGTCTAGATACGTTTGTAATCCAGTTGAAAAACGAATGATAAAGTCCAATAAACGTTTAATAAACGTACGCGTTCGTTTTTCAGACGGAATCGTTAGACGGCGCAGTGTGACAATAGCTTGACGATTCTGTCTGCTTCCACTGGGAACAACAGAAAAATCATGAAATCAGGGCATTAAAACATTGTAGATTAGTGATTCTGATTCTTTAAGTGACCTCTTGTGTAATTAAGGGGAATTAATTTTCTGCCTCCCCCTCGTTTCAAAAATATCCTGGTTCGCAATACTTGTAACATAATATTGACGGCAACATCAGAATTTAATTTTCCGGGTTTCAATATACGAACTTCACAATCATCTATCATGAAGTTCAGTTATGAGGGTATTATCACCATTACTACCCTGTAAATCCACTAAAGTAACCTTGAACTAGATTTCTGTGCACGCTGTGATTTATACGACGAGACATTACCGTACGGGATATGGACAAGGTGGATGATAGCGAGGAAAGGGTATGCATCACCCTGCAGACTAACCCCCCCCCCCCACCACACACACACACACACACACACACACACACGCGCGCGCGCGCGCGCGCGCGCGCACAGACGTGAGATTCAGCACCTCCTAGAAAGAACCGGCTTCAATTATCTTCTATCACCACTTTTCCTTGTTATTAGGTGAAGCTGACGGACTTGTTGCGCTAGGGGGTTGTGAAACTTTCCTTAGAGACATGGACTACACAACTTCACATTTGTATTATCCCAGTTACAATAATTGAATCATTGTAATGGCTTAAAGCACAAGTTAGTTTGGCGTAGTTTTGATATTGAAAGCTTTATGCCCATTATGTCTTATCACACCAATAACAGATTCTGAATGTCTTTCGGGTTTTTTTTATTGATTATTGAAACTCTGGGTACCCCTCCTCCGAGTTTTTAATAATCAACTAAAAAGGCACACACATTCAGAATGCTGTTATTGGCACTGTTAATGACTTATGGGCATAAAACTTTCAAATAACAAAACTACGCCGGAACTTATCTTGCGCTTTAATAAGCGTGTTCATTTGTTTTCTATGACATTCCTTTTAATTTAGTATGTTTGTTACTAGATATGATATGTGATAATCTCCATTCTTTCCAGTCAACCCGGTGGAGCTCAGTTATCCATGGCGGCGTCCGTCCATCGTCCGTCTTCCATCCGTCGCCCGCCTGTCGTCTTTCCGTTACGCTTATGAAACTTGTGACTAGGGTCTACTCGCCTTTTTTTCTGTGGGTTTTTGACCATTGATTAGTGCGTATACAGTTTTCAAAAGATTATACATAAATAATGTCCGATTTTTTAAAAGAATCTCAAAGCATCGTACGGCATATGTGGTACGACGCTCCATTCAATTTTGATAGACCGCTTATGTTATTTATGCAAAGTTTATGCATACACACTAAGAAATTAGGGTTCAAAATTGAACCTCTAGAGGTTGATACAATAGCAGCACCCCATGGGGTTCAAAATTTGAACCCCTGTCTGGGGTTCAATATTGCACCTTAAGGTGGGGTGCATTATTGCACCCTCTAGGTTCAAATCTTAACCCCAAGGGGTTCTATTTTGGAAGCTTATTGCACCCGCACAGGTTCAAAATTGAACCTCAGGGGTATGTTTATGCACCCCAAAGGTTTATTTTTCCACCCAAACGGGTTCATTTTTGCACCTTTTAGGTTCAAAATTGAACCTTTTGGGGTTCATTTATGCACCCCGGGGGTTTATTTTTCCACCCACATGGGTTAATTTTTGCACCTTTTTGGTTCGAAATTGAACCTTTTGGGGTTCATTTAAGCTCCCTGGGGGTTGATTTTTCCACCCACCAGGGTTAATTTCTGCACCTTTAAGTTTCAAAATTGTACCTTTTGGGGTTTATTTCTGCACCATTGGGGTTTAATTTTCAACCTAAGCAGGTTAATTTCTGCACCTTTCTGGTTCACAATTGAACCCTTGGAGTATATTTATGCACCCTGGGGGTTTAATTATTCACCCAGCTGGGTTCATTTGTGCACCTTTCCGGTTCAAAATTTTACCTTTTGGGGTACATTTATTCACCCTGAGGACCCAAAATGGTGCAATTTTGGGCTTATATTTTTTGTGCCTAAATGGTTGCAGTTATAAGGTAGAAATACAGAAAGTGACGTACATGTAACTGTATGCTTTGTAAATGTGTATAGGCTTTACTTGTATTTAATTTTGACCCTCTTTCATATTACACAGGAAGTCATACAGACACATTTGTATTTCTGAATGGAATTCATGTATAGACAATTTATTTCTGATGAAACATTTAACTGATAGTCACACATACTTACATAAAAAGTTAGTTACATTCCGCAAGAATACAGAAATACATAGTTGCATAAAGATATAGGTAACCTCAACACACAAGATCTGTACAATTACCAGTACATAATCGTTAAGCCCTCTGACCTTTAAGTGACCTGTAAGTGACATTCAATTCAAAAATTCTATTTCAAATTTAAAAAAAAGGTTAACACCATGATTCCTACATACACTATGTGTTTTCAAGGCTTTGAAAACGAGAATTTAATGATTAAACTAATGCAAAGTATTAATCAACCACGTAACACTCAAACTATTAAAGCTATTAAAACGAATTTTGAAAATGAAACATTACAGTAATTGTTTAGTAACCTAGAATATTACATAAGAGTGATCAAACATCGAAAACACATACTCTTTAAAGGAAGAAAAATTGTTACTTTATGCACTTCATTAATTAAAAGTGCAAAAACTGTTTAGCGATACGCCTACAAAGGAAAAACAAAATCGTAAATGAAGTTTTTAAATCTAATCATTATGTATGAAATATAAGGTAATTTTATCAGTAAACTACAGTTGAAAATAGCACACAAGACTTTTGTTTAAAAAGGGGGAAAGAAAACATGCCATACATGTACATGTATCCATGTTTGAAGCAACTAATTTTAAAAATACACTACACTACATTATACCACAAATATACTAATACAGCATTAATTTTTAACATGTATGAGACATGCATAAAAGATGTCAGTACCGGTAGTTATTGCAATACATCAAATAAATACCATTAAGGCAGTGTCAACAAGACCGAACAATATTGTAACTTGTTTGTCCTCCAATACACACATTTCTTAGTTACATATTCACGCATATTTCACATTTGATAAAAATACATCATTGTTCTGTCAGGTTTTAAGTACAAATGATAAAATGAATTGAATTTTGACACTTGCGACTAGGAAAACTACCGTGTCATAATGAAATGCTGTTGCATCTGTGTTCTGACGACAGTGCTATGTATTACATTAATATGTATACATGTAGATGAGATGAAATTTCAGTTCAGCCTATCTCACAGTTTTAAAGTGTTATACTGCATATTTAACCCTAATAACAATGGTGAGGGAGGGGGAATAGTGTCTTTCCATCGAAATTTTACACTAATTCTGTGACAGGTATATTGCTCCACAAGTTTGTGACTTTTAGTGAAAAAAAAAAAGAATTACCGGCTAAATTGATTTCTTTGCAGTCGGTTGGTGGAAGCATTTATTTTTTTCAGCCAAATTTGCCCTGATGAATTTTGCCCCCGCCCCCACCACACCAAGAATTTTGTACCCTGGCGCTGACCCTGATACCATAACAATGTCAAGCGGCTTTTCGTAAACATAATCCTCAGAAATACGCCTCATTTTTGTGATTTGTAAACAAATTTAATGGATATTAATTTTATCTTCCTTCATGGAATTCATGAAACACTGGTTATGTTTCATTCTTGTCACTAATCAAAATGATTTTGAGCTAATTACAATTTGTAGCCTTGATGTTTAATTTTATTAACTGAAAAAACGAAAAAATGCAAATATACAAAGAGACAAAAACGATTTTCAACTCTTTGCGATCGAAATTATATTAATTAAAAGATAACTGCACAAAATTATCTAATATCAAGCTGAAGTAGTTAATGACACACAAAAAAAAAAATTTGAAAATCAATTTCCATAATGAACTTGAAGGTTGTATAAAATCCTCCGGACCTTTCCAAGTAATGCTTTGTTGCTATCAAGACCAGCAAATTGGCATTGGTAAACTGAGAGGGTAATTTCACCATTCTGCGGGAATCGCGAGGCAAATACGAAAAGGAGGTACAGGTGGCAGCACACCCCATGGAGACACAATAACAGCTAGCAATGACTTCACATCATTAGAATGTGCAGGATATATATTAAATTCGAGATATCTCAGTAGTCAGTGAGTAGACCAGGAACATTATTTTTCCTCCTTTTCTATTTTGCATTCCTAGATTGTACCACAGTACCAGTAGAATCCTCGTGGCGGGAAGAATTTATATTTGCATTTATACACAACATCGGTTCCGCATTTCAGCGACATGTAAAGATAACCCTAAACTCCGATACTAAGACCTGTATCAGCATCCCATGCCTCTGGGGGTCCGTAATAAGGTGTTACTGCAGCCAAAATGAGATGACGGGAACCTATGTGACAAATCAATGCGAAACCATCATGATTCGATCAACCCGAGATATAACCGTACATGGGCTCGTTTACACGAATGGCAAAATAACTGGAAGTTTTCTTGCGCTCCCCAACGAGTTCCTCGACAATGAGTACGTCATCGATTGCTACAAACCGTATGGCAGAGACGCCTTGTTCACAATATCAGCGATTAACGACAACACCAGCGTATCCATTCACTGTCCAAATTCTTCTCAATGTTCTACTTCCCCCAGTCAGGAACAAATAAGTAGAAGTTTACTAAACGCAAGTTATTCCCTCTTTGTGTCTGCCCCAGATATCGTCGGGATTCGAATTAAGTCGAATAAACCCATCTCGGTAGTAGTTGGAGGACTATATGTATATGTTCCCAGCGGTATTCGCCAATTTGATTACGGGTTTATAATTGAACAGCTACTACCTGTATCAAAACTGGGACGTCTTCATGTGGTTCCTCCGTTTCGGAACTCGGTTGGAGGGTTTGTGTTACGGGTTCTGGCACCGTGGAACGAAACGTTCGTAAATGTCACAAACTGCAATTTTGTTGGTTCGCGAGAGACGTTTTTGAACGCAGCCGAATATCGAGAATTTCTCGTTGACGAGGACGGTAGCACGAAAGGTTGTTTGGTTGTTGCGAACAATCCGGTACAAGTGATGCAGTACATGAGAGGCACATTTCCTAGTCAGTTCGGTGATCCCAGCATGACTTTGATCCCACCTGTTAATGATTATCATGGAAATGTAACACTACGTATCATCGAAAATGTGGGTGCGGTTAGCCAGAACGTTGATTTTATTGTGCGAAAGAATCAAATGGATGGATTACTCTTGAATGGTGTCCAGTTGAATAGAACCGCTTGGAAATGCATCAGCGTCGAGGGTGTGCTTGGTGAAGAGGTAACCATCGCAGAAGATGGGTACTGCTTTCAGCAAAGGTATCTTCCAAATGGGATATATCACGTTAACCACGTTGGCGGCGAAGCCAAGTTCTTAGTACGTCTGTATGCCCATGGCAGTGATGTAGGCGGAGCAATGCTGGCTCAAATCTCTTACAACCAAGGTAAACCATTTCCTCATTTTTCTCATTAATATCAACTGGATTCATCACCGAGAGGTTTGTTTGTTTGTTTGTTTGTTTGTGTATTCGTTCGTTGTTGTTGTTTTTTTTTTTTGGTTTGTTTTATTTCCGCAATCATAAATAAAATACAATACAAAGCATCAAGAACTATTTACATTTCAAAAATACGGTATAACTACGGCGGATAGCCCATTTCAGCGGCATTTACAGAATACCACTGTTCTTCCACGGGGTCAATAACTCATTGCTGTCCCTTCTCCACATGTCAAAAACAGCTCATTCTCTATCTGAAACATTGCTGGTTCAATATAGTCTATTATGTTACTATGTAATTATATTATTATTTATTTATACATTTTCGTGATTTGTACACATGTACATTTTGAATGAGATGGAGGAAAGAAATTTGAATTAAATCGACTTGAATAAATTGCAGGCAGCCAGGAACTCCGGGTGGAATTACTGGACGCCACAGATGTTTTTTTACCATGGGTTACGGCCATAATTTGCATCCAACAGTGATACACATTAAAATACATCCTCTATCTCGTTGTCAAATTTCGAAATATGATATCCGAAGATCAATCACTTCTGCTTCAATGTATGGTTTTATAGAATTAGGAGAAATTTGCTGGTTTCATAAAATCGTGATGAAGCTTATTTAAAATCGTCACGCTGAATCAACCTATATGGATTTGTGAGCGACGTTGGTTCACACTGAAACAATAATTTTGCCTTGAATTTCAATTTAATTTCTTCAGTCTGAAAATCAATTATAGTGTAAAAGAGAGTACAGTAAGACAATGATAACATATAATCAAATTAAAACAAATAACATAGATGAGTAAATCATACATTAAAGCCGAAGTGTAGTTTTGATCGATCAGACAATTTTTGTCAATCTTTCACAAAGTACTCTTTTGTCACCCCAGACATCATAAGACAACATCAAACCAACTGAAATTTTATACGATGACAAACTGTGATGTATAAATTAACGGAGAGCAGGTAGCGGTATGTAGTACATTATCTATGGGAAATTTTGAGTATTATGAGTAATTTCTATAAAAAAATTAAAATAAATAAAAATGACAGCTTCAGGGCGAACCATTTTCAGGACATCGATAGATTCTATCGAAAAACACAATTGCAAAGAATTTCATTATTTACCATTTACCAAAACTATACTTGGGCTTCAACGACACTGAGACGCGTGGGTCCAAAAGCGCAAATAATCCTTGTAACTCGATTTATCTAAACACATTAAACTTTTATTTATAGAAAACAAGACAAACATGCACATTTTTACATTTACATCTAAACATTCACATTCCATGCCTACATGTGGATTACATTATTAACATAACAGCCAATTACCGATATCTTATTCATTTTGGATATCTACGGAAAAAATAGTTAATTCCTTGGTCTAGATTTGAAAATATTAAGTAAGTGAGATTGGTTAATAGTATGTGGTAAATTATTCCTCATTACAGGCAGTTGGCAGGAAGAAAAGATTTATGTCACAATGATGTGCGTGCGAGAGGTGGGTGGAAATTGGAAGAAATTCCCGTAGGATGATTGTTTTTATTTGAATTAAAGTGAATGTAGAAGCAGTCGTGTAGTTGAGTCCGGACTCGAGTCCAATTTGCAAGGGACTTGGACTCGGAATCGGGGTTGAGTCCAAATGTAAAATACAAGGCAAGATTTCATGTAAATGTGGACTCGGACTAGGAACTTCAGGACTCGTCTCCAGCACAATTTAAAATTTGTTCATTCCTGTAAAATTTGTTATGACATAAAAACATAACAATTTCAATTTGTTTTATATAAAATAATTATAAAACGTTACAATATTGTTCGAGTAAAATTTGTTTAGTTTGTGCTAAGCAAGATTTGTATTCTTATATTCTTTTTTGTTCTTGTGATTTTTATTTTTGTTGTAACTATATTTCTTTTTGGTCGTGCGTGATGTCTGAGGTAAAAAAGGAATGCAAAGCATATAATCGATTATTCAATCATTTCATGTACAACCAATGGGATAGCGGAGGGTTAATCGCATTGTGCTATGAGTTTTAATTTATCTAGTAAAGTTATTACAACTACCAACGACAAAAATGCGCTCAGCATCATTCGGACTGCATAAAATAGGTAACATTCACACTTTTTTGGACAAGACAACTACTGAGCGCCTAATTCATGCTTTTGTTATGTGCCATTTTGATTTTTGTAATACACGTAGTTTGCTTTTGGTCTTCCGTCTCGTCAAATTCAAAGATTACAGCTGGTTCGAACTTCAGCAGCGCGACTAACACGAACAAAGAAACATGAACCATTCCCCAGTCTAAAAAACTACATTAGTACCTATCCAATCCCCTATACATTACAAAGTACTTATAGCCTACCATGTTTTCATCAGTTTGCTCCATTGTATGTCATTGAAATGTTAACACCATATAAACCAGAAAGAATGCTTCGTTCAAGTAAAAATACATTATTACAGGTCCCACATACTGTGACAAAGTCATATGGGGAAAGATCATTTTCATACACAGCCGCTGTTTTCATGGTAATAATCTGCCGAAATAACTGAGGAGTATACAATCATACGAAAATTTTAGAAATAGTTTATTTAGCATGTTGTACACAATTACTAACCTAGTGCACTCCACTCCATCTCCACTCCTTTTGTAAAAGGCGCTTAGAAATATGCAATTTTGCCTACGTATTATGCGCTTTACAAAAATGTTTCATTTTTATTATTCTTATTATTACCATTCCAATCTCTCCTTTATAGTTAAAGTCAGTGCTACGTCATTTTACATCACATCAGGGGAGTACTTGGAGTGCACCACCTTAGCCACCATCGAGTTTGAGCTAAAGCTAGAATCCGACCCGTCGGGTGCTAGTATCAATGAATCCGGCGTCTGGCAAATCATCACGTGGATCAGTACCTCTGTCAATGGGAGCGGGGACCGCTTGATGGAAAGTCCGTGCCGCTGACACCAGTACAAGCTAGTGCGGCGATCGAGGCCGGGGTTGCGACGCATATTCGCGATTTGAGAGTGGTGTGGAATTTTCAAACAAGACTTCTGTGCTCCGAGAGAAGATTCATGTGTGTGCTGGTACAGCCAACCATCCGATCCTATTCTGCAGTGACTGTAATAGGCATACCATCAGATGCCGTTTTGATGTCCTGTCGTCAAATACCATGCAGACGTAACGCTGATATCCTTTGTTTAAAATCATTTTAAGTTTCATTTAAGAATCCAAACGAATGTTATTGTGGAAGACAACGTATCATTTGATTTTAGCTTGTATTTGCCATCTCTTGATTAAGCTTCTCTTTAGCTTTTTTTTTTTTTTTTGGTAATTGCAAAATGTACGCATAAAATTCACAAAACTTGCAGACATTGCTTATGTTTGAAGATTGTGTGATCTGAACTCATTTCTCAAAGGATCAGATGTTGTCATGGTAATCACTAAATTTCATGAAACATACCTCCGAAAGGTACACGGGATGATCGATATTATATGATTATGTGCCCATGAATTGAGGTGTAGAAAGACACATTCGAATAAACAATTTGTATGCGTAAAAGTAGAAAGCTATATGTCATTCACAGTGTCTTTATAATTCTCTCATAGGAAATGTGTTGTTTCGTGCAAACTGCGATGAAGTAATGTGTGCCTGTGAAAGGGTGACCAGTAATGCCACAACCGATGAAACACTGTCAATTATTGAACGGGTAGGTCCATGCGCTGTGATCTCGGGGGAATGGAGGACATGTTCCCCGTCCCTCATTTTTTCTGGGGGATGATCCCCCTTCGTTCTTTTTCCAAATTGATATGATTTTTTCTCCATTTTTTAGCATTTAATAATGCAGGAGAAGGGGGTTTCAAATTCAGATTTTTCACTTTTAACAATATAAATGTATACTCGGTGAATTTTCCCCCCGGGCGAGGGTATTATTATTTTGCCTTCTTGTTTTTGTCACCCCCTCCCCCCTCTCCCACTCGTGACATGAAATCTTCGCTACTGGATAGGACTAAAAATATGTCAATATGCTTGTAAAAACGGCAGAAGCAGCAATGACCTGCTGCCACAGTCCGCTTCTTTCTCCCCTCCTCACCCTCCTTATACTACAGGGCGTATAAAAAAGTAGTCCATGATAGGGGGGGATAATATTCCCATCTTTATAATTATTGATATTTTGAAGTATTCATACAGAGGAACTTTTTTTTCTTTAATACCAAAGTCAACCATTATACGTGCAGATTTCTCCATTTTAACCTATTATGTTTGGTTGAAGATTCATATCATCTTAAATAATCAACAGACCGATAAGGGTTTAAAAAGTAATGTAGAAAACATCGTATTTTCACACACACACACACACACACACACACACACGTTCACAATGCACACACTTTGCACGGGTGTAGGTAACTTCAAGCAAATATCCCGGCAAATATTCAATCGAACCAGTTTGTGATTTTTGTTGGCCAATAATTCTGGAAAAATGATTACGGAACATCAAGAATGTTTGACGTAGATCAGGGGATCTCAAACTGCGGCGCGCGTGCCACTTTTGGGGCATCGGGCATTCCGAAGTGGCGCATGGAAGCCGCTATAAAAAAGAAAACAGTAATAATTTTGTGATTTCTTTGAATTTGTTTTTATGCTGTTTATATCAATTAAAGTCATTTTGGGCTTCTTAAAAGCCTTCGTATCCGCCCCCTCGACCCCCACCAGGGGCCCTTGAGCAGGCCTATGGACTCCACGCCGCGACGCTGCGCTCGCTTTGCATGTTGGAGGGTGGCGCAGTACAAACTGTCGACAACAAATCGTCGGTGGCATTACGAACCGGCAAATAACCGTGCACAGTGCGAAAACACGATTCCGAGATAAACGCATTTAAAGAAATCACCTTTTTCGATCGTCAAATTTCACACCTTATGCATTATCACATATTCTCAAAATTCGCAGGTAATATGTAGGGAAGTTGGTCTTTTACATCATTCATTGGATTTTGTGTGAAATGAAGCACTAAGTCTACAATCAATCAGAGAACAACTTTTTCGGTTCGACCTGCCCACCGTTTTCTCATTTTACGCGTACTGTGTAGAGAAGTCGGGCATGACGAAATGACAAGCATGCGCGCGAAGTGCCCTTTGTCAATTCGACATGCCCGGTTTGTACGGCTTTTACGTGCATTGACATATTAACATATACACGCGCGTAACGTACGTTGTCATTTCGCTATGCCCGCAATATCCTGCTTTGACGCTTTTTGTGTATACTATTTATACTGAAAATGCACGAGTTGGTTGAATTTAATGCAGGTGCCTTATTACGATCACCCTAGACCTTTTGACCCGTATAATTACTCTCTAAAAATATGAGTGAAAATATTCATCCTTTGAGGAGTGAATTTCAGAAAAGAGTGAATTTAGAGTAAATTTGGAGTGAATTTGCAGTGAAATTTAAGGCGTGTTTTTCACTCACTTTGGAGTGACCTCAAGGATCACTAGGAGATTTCGAGAGAACCTTGAGGTCACTCCAAAATGAGTGAAAACACATCTTTTCACTCGAGTGATCCTTGAGGTCACTCCAAAATGAGTAAAAACACACATTTTTACTGCAAATTCACTCTTAATTCACTCTTTTCTGAAATTCACTCCTCAAAGAGTGAGTATTTTCACTCATTACTTTTTAGAGAATAGGTCGTTATTTTTGTTATATTATCGAATTTGCTCCCGAGGACGTTTTCAGTGTTGGTAAATGGTGTAGGAGAGTTTGGGGATGGGGTCGAATGAGGAATGTGAAGGGGATGTAGGACTTGTTAAACTGTAATTTGTTTTTTCTCTTTATGCGGCATATTATGGTCATTCCATCTCCTTGTACGCACTTATGATTGCAATATTCTGAATGATGATGTGTTGGCAAAAGTAGAAAATAGTTCTTCATTAAACAATAAACATGTAGTCGGGTAAATTAACTACCTATTATTTTTCTCTTGACACAATAAATGCAAAAGGGACACCATTAATATAACATTAACCGTGATAAACTTTTAATGAGGAAACCCAACATCAAGATAAGTAAATTACAAAAACAAAATGATTCTTGCAGGCCAAATCAAAACATGAATATCAATTTACAGCCTTTGATTCAGTTAGCAATAATAACAGCAACAAATTTTCACTTATAACCAATTTTTAATAGAAATCGAACTTTGTTGAAGAATAAGATGTCAAGAGATGGGTGTATTAAAAATGGTCAATCTGTACTCACATAAACTGGCTATCTTTGATCTACAAACCATTAAGAGATTTGCGGACAATATTTTTTTTCAAAGTATGTACAGCTAACACACACCTACAAAATATCAGTATTGTTCTAATTTTTCCTTATGAATCTATACCCGCAAAAACATAATATAGTCACCATAAAAAGGAGTGTGCAGCATTTAGATTAGTTCTTCATAACAATTCGGTCCCTTAATACCTCTCAGATAATCAATTCATTAACATTGTATATTCTGAATATGTGGACAATAAATGAGTTAAGAATTATAATTACTGACCACTTGACTACATACACATGAAACACAAATCTTATTATCAAGTCCGACAATGCCAGCAATTTCCTTTTACCAATGTTCATGTGGCAAGAGTTTTTTTCATCAAAATGGATATGTAACCATGCCGAGTATTATTTTATATTAGATCTGAAAACAAACGATTTGTCATCTAAAGATACAGACAGGCCATATACATGTACTGTATCAAACTTGATTCTTGTCATGCTGTGGGCCCCACTTGAAATAATTTGAAAATGCACATCAACAGGTTTTTGTCATAAAATGTCACAACTTAAATCTAGTATTTAAAACTACTTACCTTATAGTTATACTACACATTATTTTGATAATTTTTTTAGCTTAATTTTAGAATTCTTGGATAGTCAAATTGCCAATATAATCATGAATAATAAAATTAAATAACATTTTAATTACTGCACAACTAATTGAGGCACAACCTGAAAGACATACCTTATAGTATCACCACACATAGATTTTCTTTTAAAGTGATAGGCTAACATTGTGGAGCTTCAATTTAAAAAAAATTGTCAACGTTGATATCTATCTGAAATACTAGTGTTCAATGGACAAATAAACACAAGAGGAATATCAAAAGTTTGAAATTAACACTGGCCAAGGCAAGTTATACATGAATAAACAATAAAACTCGGGCGAGTTTTTATTAACCTAGGTGTACACACAGTAAGTCTATGGGAGGAAATGGCAAGTGAATTGTTCAACTTACGAATTTTACATTTTTAAAGCACTAAATAATCATTTTTGAAAAACAATTTTTCAGGGCTTTCATTTTTAGACCTCATCAAAGACACTGGTAGCATGGGAATCATGCGGCCCAATTTTTTAACTGTGGTAAATGTTAGGCCAATACTTTAAAACGCGGCAAGAAGTTTTTTTCAGACCAATCACACACACCATCTTAGTATTACATAGACTCAAATAAAGACGATTTGACCTCCAAAGGGTACGGACATGGCTATTCATGTACTGTATCAATGCTTTATTTTTTTTTTGTGGTCCTAACACGAATAATTTAAAATACCACAAGGTTTCATTTGTAAAACACCACACTTTAATCAGTATTTAAGACTACTTTACGTCATACACACACTACTGGGGGGGATTTTTTTTAGTTTAATTTTTAGAAAGTCATTAGATACAAATAATAGATTAATTGAATTTAAATTACTGCACCACTAATGGTGAAAATATGTAAATATTATGTGCATAATAAATTCATTAAATTATAATTACTGCACCACTGACGGTGAACATACACATGAAAAACAAATGTTAAGACAGTACATGTATTACACACAATGTCATGATCTTGTTTTAATGAGGCAGGAAGTTTTTCATCACA
>JZLH01S0101429.1:17707-29554 GCA_001188425.1 Eucidaris tribuloides
TGCATAATAAATTCATTAAATTATAATTACTGCACCACTAATGGTGAACATACACATGAAAAACAAATGTTAAGACAGTACATGTATTACACACAATGTCATGATCTTGTTTTAATGAGGCAGGAAGTTTTTCATCAAATAATGTGCAATATGTCTATTATTGTGTACTATAGACCCAAACAAAATAATTCGTCCTCCAAAGGTAGGGACAGGCCAATACTCATCTTTTTTTCATGGTCACCAAAGTGAATAATTTGAAAAATCATCAGGTGTAACAGCATTTTTTTATGTGCATGTTGAAGTGAATGTTACCTCACTAAAGAATTCTTTCAACAGCACAGGGTATCACCAAATTCAAGCTGGTAATTATTAATTTCTTGTGTAAAGAGAAAAGGGAAACTTCAGCGAATATTTTGTCAACACCAAAGGTTATCACCTAATACATAAAATAGTTCATGAGGTGTAATAGAAAAAGATCTTGACCTATTTAAGCAACATGCGAGTATGGAAGCTAGAAATGAGGACTGTTCGACGAATATTTCTTCAACAGCAAATGACATACTTAAATATATGTCGAAATTCATATCAGGTGTAATAGAAAAAAATATTGAAGTAAGATTCTCCTCTGTTTCGATTTTGTTTTCTGTTTTTTGAATTCGCACCTAGTTCGAGATGAATCACTAGTTCTTGACTGATCAGATAAACACGTTATATCATTTCCCACTGATTTATTCAGTACATAGCTTTCTGGAGACTAATCATGACCACTCTCGGCAGGCATATAGTTGATTGCAGTATGTTGAATGCATGTTTCACTGATTTCAAAGTGTTGGAAACATAAAAGAGCCCAAACACCTATAGCAGGATGCAAATACTTCTCCATTACAATGACTTGCACATCTTTCTTATGCTTGCTACATCTATCTTCGCTAGCGTCCATTCCTATTTGATGTGTGTGGCGCACATTCTAACATACAGACCTGTTGGGTGTTTAGAGTCCAGGCTTTCAAAACCGTTTGTGTCTCTAGAAAGGGGCACAGCACTTCTGGTAATTCTGTAGGAGGAAGAAATAACAAGATAAAACATGAAGAGTTTCATTGGGCAAGAAGGGGCGATCTCGCGTATGAGAAACAGCAAAAATAAGCAAAATTTCAAAGTTAAGCCAATTTTTCATAAAAGTTATTGTCCGCATATAAAAGACAGATTACTGTAATTAAAGAAACAGAAAACCGTTTTGCAATAACTTTTATAGTTTTCCCTTAATATACAGTTTTGAAGTGTCGGGGATAGTTTTGGGTATAGGACTTAATAATTTATCTGAGTTTAATCATAATATTCTCGAAAAAAATATATATGTGTCATCTATTCTATGCAGCGATTCAACATTATTTAACTTTTGAAGGTCAACAATCTTAATATTGTAAAAACTTGTTTGAATACTCCAAAACAGTTATTATTCTTGAGAAAATGATATCAATCTACCTGACAAATCAAATGTAATTCTTACCCCCTTTAAAATTAAAAAAGTTAATTTTACCGCTTGAAGTTAACGTTTCAATTATTTTTCTGTAAATTGTAAATTCTTACTGCCTAGTATACAAGTTTTCAAACCATCACCTAACATTTCTGAAATATCTCCTCCAGTTTTGCTGAACTGTGGTAAGCGGAATTACACGGATAACAAGAATTACCATCATCCTTAAATACTGTGAGGGAGGAGATAACCTTTTTCATTGACAATTCATAATTGGAATGTTATGAGAGAGCCTTCAGGGAATTAGGCCTGAGGTAGCTAGTGAGCAGTGGTAAGACATGTGGAACTGAAAGATGAGTTCTGAATACCTTGATATGGCCTGAGGACTTTGGAGTTCCTGACATGCACAGAGCCTATACATGTTTAACAGGACACAATTATCACAACGGTCCTGTTTTAATTAGTTTTCATAATTTTCATCATCCGGCAAGAACTTCCCTCGTAAAAGAGCTGAGTTATTGCTAGCAAAACATGTGTAGCAATACCAAAGATACAAGATTCTGGCAGTTCAACTTCTTCTAGTCAAAAGCTATTGGAAATGCCATTTGTTTTTTTAAAACTTTTTTTTTCTTGTGGGGGTTGTGTGCAGTGGCCTAAAAATGTGAAAATTTACTTCTTCAGTGCAAGGAGAAAAAGCACACATGTGCAGAGCTTATTTATGAAATAGGATGGCACAGTTGTCCATTTGGAAGCTGAGAATACAACACTGCATGTGGGCTCAGTACAAGTCTATGAATGAAAATGGTTTATGCTCCAGTTAGCTTACAGAAAAAAAGTGTAATAATATTCCATCAGATAAAAGTCATGAACAGAAACAGAGACTACTGTCAAATTTCTCAAATTGTTTAAATTTGTTAATTATATGTTTGGCCTGAAAATTGATTATATTTTAGGTAGGGCCTACTTTCCAACGAGGCAGCTGTTTTCTAAATGTCCAATTCCAGTAAATTCACAATGTCTAATACTTCAGCTGAACTTTGCAGGAAGTGACCGCGATTAATATGTTTTAGAGCATTTTTTTGCTAGCAAAAATTGTCGAGTTTTAAACTTCAGAGCAGATATTATGCCTATGCTTTCATGAAACGCAGCGTAAAGTTTCTGATTTTGTGTATTTTTCAGTTGTATCATTGCACTTATGGCATTTCATACAACTAAAGTGATGCATTTCTATTTGAATCTTCATCATTTTAGACATTCGCTAAGCCGGATTTGTCGCTTGATTTTACCAGTTTTTTATCCAATTAATTTGTGTCATTTTTGGTGCAGCAATATCAAACAATGTGTAACCTGTATTCCAGCAATGTTGTGTCATATCTAGAATGTCTCGGATAGCTGTTTGTACAGACATTGAACAAAAAGCACAAGCCAAATAAAATATTTGTTGAACTAGTTGTGTAGCATTATACAGGAGGCCCTCTACAAGTAGTAATTCCGTTACCATTGCATTAGATATAAATTTTTTTGTGCAATGTATGTTTTTTTTTCACGGGGGAGAGGGCACAAAATAGTAATTATTTGTTGCAATTATTTAACAGATAAATTTTAACTTAAATTTACCACTAAATTTAGGCAGTCACGCACTGATATTTGTTGAATATTGTGAATTTTGATAATACATAAATGTATGTGATATATTGCACTTTTGATACCTTAAAAATCTACAATTATTTATTACTTATTTATGTTAATTATTATTAGAAGGAACCATTTCATACTTCTCTACAAAGACATTTCAAGAACTGGAGTGCGCAGGAAATTTTATTTCAGCATTGAAAAATCAGAAGTGTAATTCGTTAGCCGAAATTTGTAATTCCGTTACCACCGATTAAAGCGAAAGAATGAATTAACCATTAAAACATGATGGAATGAAATGTTTGAAAAAGATCTACCACAGTACAAGTAAATATAATGAATATGAAATAGACATCAGACTAGTGTAAACGTGTGTAAGATTTCAGAGGAACTGTTCCCAAACTTAAGTGTTGCAAATATACTCAATTTTCTGGTAATTCCCGTTACCGATTTTATATTCTTCATTTTTTTCTGAATGGCTGAGAGGTGAATGACTATATTTTGCCTGTGATACAGGGATACCTCTGCAACTTATCACAGTATTAAAAAAATGAATAAGGTATAAGTGTAGCTTCAGCAGAGTGGAAAAATAAGATCCAAAAAATTCTCTGATTTGTAAATTGCCCGTTACCGTGGAATTCCCAGTAATAACACCAATCAAATTTCTGGATCTAAAGCCATCGTGGCATTGCACATAATCTGCATTTAGATCTGAAGTCTTTATGAATCACTTTAATATTACAATTTTGCGTAAGTTGAAAATAGCTTTTTTTTTGTGCAAAATTTTTAAATGCTAACAATATTCTGTGAATAATAATTATGACGGTAGATTTAGATTTAATAATCAAGTCAAGAATTTTAGCCTCATTGTAATACATTGTTTCAACAGTCGGTTTCACATATTTGACTATAAATGCATTAAGGTACAGTGCAAAAAAATGCATTTTATCTATTAGTCTGAAAAGCGAAGATAACGTGTATTTGGGGACTGTTTTTCCGAGCATACACACACAGATCACCTAATGGTACACAGATATCTATATCTTATGTAAGTGGTAGAAAAAGAGAAAAGAGAAGTTGCACTAAATGTATGATGGCTTATAAATAGAGGATAATGGTTGAAAAAAAAAATCCTTGATCGAGTGAGTGAATTAACCATGTATTATCGCATTCAAGAATCCATAAATCAGATTCAAACTAATATATATAATTTTGCTGAAAAACAATTACAATTTCATAATTCAAATTATACATAATATGATGAGAAATTAATTAAGCAACTGGAAGATATTTCTGGTAAAATAATTATTATTATACCCTACAAAATTATTAAACTTTGTGAGGTTGCCATGGAATATAGACTTCTGGGCAATTGCGCACGGAAAATGTTAGCGCCAAGGGTAGGAAAATGAAAAATCAAGGAACAACATTTGTTACCCTGGAAAGCTATTGCAGGAAGGGTCACATAAAAGCATGACCATAGATTGAAAAAAAATTGCGGGCTAGCAAGTCGGAAAAGATATTTTTTGAGGGGCTATTGAAATAAAGTGGATTACTGTAACAAGACATTGCAGGTAAGAATCAGTTGTTTTGCAGTTATTTCTTGTAATGTGAAAAATGTGTCACTATAAATCGACTTCTCAGGAAATTATTTATTTGGCCAAAAAAAGCTGAGGATCTCATTTTAACATCAAATCCCCACTGGATACCGGCAAGAGAATAAATCTTTTCTGAAAATGGCTATTTCAATTTTTCTGATTTCCCTGCTCGCTGGAAGTGTAATGTCCGTAGACGTTTTTCGATATAAAAAGTTCTTAGCAGTACACTAATGTTTGGTCCAAATTTTGTTCTAAATTAAATGCAAAGCTAAAATGTGATATCACAGCAACATATCCAGAAATTATTTTCGAGAAGTTGCCATTGTTCAATCGTCGCACCAAAAAAGCGTCTAGGGGACATTACACAACCAACGCGTTTAAGCGGACATTAACAATTTATGTATCACAAAAGTGAGGCTGCATGATTACAAGTCCAAATTACTTTGGATTCACACTGTAATGTGATATCGTCAATAAGTAGATACCTTGTAACTTATATTAACATTAATGTAGCACATAACTTTAGCTAACAATGCAGCTAGTTCACTTTGGATTTGACTATCGCTCCTACAGCCTTGTCATAGTACTTGTACTACTCGGGACCCGGGCCATGCCCTCCTGATCGTTTGCATGGGCTGCAAACACAGCAACATGGCTTATCAAAGCCTGAGGGAAGTGTATTTTGATTTTCCAGTGATGCTGGAGAATAAGCAGGAAGGATGCAGGGGAGAGGAAGCAACCATCGTGCTTAATACATGTTAGCTTCGCAATGGGTCCTTTATATTGATTTTATTAACTGGGCTTTTCAAGACGCAGGTTTTTACGGGAGGAGGGGGGGTCAATGTTGACGCCCCCTCTTCAGATCTCGCGCCGATAAGCGTGCGATCGCCGCGAAAATTTGCGTGCGCATAGAGCCGGAATGTAAACATACCACTGTTAGTAATTTCCAAAAAATTATTTTTTTGCTATTTTAAGTAATTAATTATGCAAATAGTGTATGGAATTTTGATTTCGGCTATAACTCAACTAAAAGAAAGTAAACAGGCTAGTAGAATGCTAAATTTTTTGTGAAAATATTATTTGGACATTACTAAGCATATCTACAAAAAAACATTTGCTGATCGGAATTAATCTTTCTTAATGTATTTTATTGCTTTTGTGAATTTCTTATGTATTTCTTTGTTTTTTGATCCTTTGTTTCTATTTGTTTTTTGCGATGAAATTTGTTGGGGACACTTTGCCAATTATAAACAGCACAAAAATCAATTCATTTCAACCCAGTAAAAGCAAAAAATAATCAATACATTTATGATTTATAGGCTGAAAGCCGCAATTCCATTGATTGATCTCAGTTTTGAGCAATTTTGGGGGTTCTAGCTGTATAAAAAGCTCGCGCAGCGTCGTAACGGTATGTCGGCGAATTTTTCGCGAAAACGGTCTCAAAGATGCGCAAGACTTGAAAGTAAAAAGTCAGTGAGCGACGCAGTGAAAAAATTTTGCGGCGGCGGGGCATGGTCGCGAAATCTGCGTCGAGGGGAATTGACGCCGCCCAGTTAAATATAGGGTAAGACAAACAATCTGCCAAGTAACTTTTGTCGATCAGAAGGATTCATTCTGATGGATTGCAGTAAAATATCTGAAGACGGTGCTGAATTCTTTGGTGATACAACCGCAAGAGGAGGATTTATTTGCTACCTCATTACCCGCATGGACCACAGGAACCATTTCTAGTTCCAAGCTGATATGAGAAGCAGAATATGATAATCCTCTAAAGTGACCTTTCTGACACCTTGAGACATAAATGTACGTCTGAAAAACACCGAAAAGCACATCCTTTAAATTGGTGTAAACAAGACATATTGAAACTTTTTGTTGAACTATTATGCATTTGTTTTTAATTAGAATAAAAGCAGCTTATTAGCAATATGGTTATGCTCAGTCATGGGTATGGATGTCCGCTAATGCTGATATGAATGAAAAGTGTAAATGTGCGCGTAACGCTTCTGTAATGCACACATTTTTTATGATTAAGCATTTGATCACCAATAGCAAAAAAGTGCAAAAGGCTGATTTACATGTTATTTACAGATCACGCGATCCATTGCAGACATAAAATTTAGCCTTTTAGATTCTACTATGAAAAAAAAAATGGGGGATAACCGCCCACAAATACATCCTCCAATTGCAACCTGCGTCAAAAATAAAAGATATCATGAAATTGCTATGGCAAAATTTTTAAATGTCTATGGAGTAACCTATCAAACGTGAAAAGAACGCAAAAATATTAAACTAATCATGTGACGCCCTACCACTTATGAAAGTGGAGCAAATCCTGTAAGTCCGTAACGCTCAAATGTATGTCCGTAACGGCTACAATTAATCGGCTGTAAGAGGGAACATGATTCAATCTGTATTCACTAAAAATTTAGACTTATTCTTATTAAGCACTTCCTTAACCATTTCAATTATTAGTAAATGTTTAACTTGTAGTGCTTACACTCACAGACTTTTCAATGCAACCATACCAAGGCATGCAAAAAGCTGTGCCAAAAATTAAATGCGTCCGATAACCGGCAGGAACACATTTGCCAGGTCTAACCACACGACAGTGAACTGAAAAGATGGAAACTTTCAACTGATAAATAATTTAGGCCATATGTGTGCTGATATCCATTTATGAGTTCATAAATAAAAAAGGTGTGTTATCCTAATGACTTTTGACAGTTGCAAAATTCTCTGAAATGTCAATCGTCCGTAACCGCTGCGAATGCCCTTCTTTCTTCCTTTTTAAGCTTTATATTTCGTTCATCGCCTGCTTAGCCTGCCGTCTGAAGTCACAAGCAATCATGCAAAAGTAATGCCTATTTGAAGACATATCTACATGTATAAGTCCTCCTACCACTCCCTCACACATTGATATTTCTCACCAACTGACATTGTTCCTCTGCGAAGTTGTTGAGTTTCCATGAAACTCAAGCTCTGCAGTCTCAAAGCATCCTGGATTCTGATTTGTTGGTAGCTGTCTGAAGGGTTTTACTGTAACGATCAAAACGACAGAATAACTGACCTGGGATTATCAAAACAACTCTATTATCCTTCATAAACATGTAGATAAACTCACCATGGTTCAGTATAGTATATAGCTTATTAGTCGGAATTTCATTAGAATCATTTGACAATCTAAGTTTAGTATACCATAAAAATATAACTTAAACGCTATTAATAAATTCGCCGACTGTTAACATTAAACATCTGTGCACAACTTCTCAAATTCAAGTTCTTAGCCAGATTCAAGCATAAAATCAAAACTATTTACTTCTAGTAACTAAGCAGATCACTATTCGGGGGGCAGGGGGGTGTTGCTGAAGATGCAGCAGCAACATTTAGCACGGAGATATTCTAAAATTCTGAAGCTTTGTGAAATTAGCCAGCACGCAAGCAGTGTATTCTTGAAGCAATTATTCCATTTTTCTCAATTTGTCTGTTTCTCTATTGATATTCACGTTAAAATAAAAATGTTACCACCATTCAGGAATATTTTATATTCTGTATTTTTTATCAATGAAAATAAAGCAATTTCACATTTTATGTCATCCCCTGGTATAGTCATAACTGGAAGGTACAATTAATACCAAACAGAATTTATATATAGTTCAAAAGCCGAAAGTTCAAAATTTAAAGAATTATAAATCTTGATTTGACACTGAAGATATACTTTCGCACCCTGTAAAAGATATGGTGGGTTGTTATAACGTACGTCCAATAGGACACAAGAATTGCACCGAATTCACCTATTACTGAACAGATATATACTGAAATAATCGCAAAATTGATAATATTACCCATTAAGATGCTAGCCCTGAACATTATAAATTGAAATGAAGGACTCATCGCCTTCAACAATTTCATTTTTTAAAATTGTTCTAAATTTTATCTGAGCCTGTGCTCCTGAATGCAAAATTTGTACCAGTTGCTGGCGAGATCAGAATCATCTTAATACACACAGTGCAAACTTTCTTCGTTTTTCCCAGTGTTGCGTATGGGTTCGCAGTTCACATAAGGACCACATAGAAGTTTTTACGTATGCCTATACACGCGTTATAATGACCAACAAAATTATCTAACGTGTGGACTGTGCTCAAAGTCAACGACTTAACAAATAGAGGCTTTTAAGCCTTACATTTTGTAATGACACATTCACAGCAAGTCAACAATTTCGAACAGCGTGCATATGAAAGGAAATAACATATTGCGTACTGGGTTGCGCGCAAAACTTGAAAATATATATCAATTTGCCTTAGCCTTTTTTCTGCGCCGGCAGGCGTTACATTTGGCAATTCGTAAAACCGCGCTCTGATGCATCAACAATCGATAGGAGCGCGACTCGTACGAAAACGGCGAAACGATAATTTGTCAATTCGACATGGCCCGACAATTCGGGATTAACGCGTACTTAGGGCATTTGCAAATTTTAACGAAACCAAAATATCATCAGAAATTAGGATTTTTGCAATCATCTTAAAATTTGTGCACAAACAGGTTACAATTTCATGAAACTCCATTAAAATAATGTAAAAAAATTATCAAAACTGATGAAAGTTTCGAATATTTGACACGTTTTGCCCAGTTCGTAAATGCACCGACGATATTATAAGGCCTGGTGACACTTTGACCTTTGACCTTCAGCTCCAAAATGCTAATCAGTTCATTGTGGCTCATAGTAGCATAACTTGGTCCTAGTTAAGCAATCAAATCCAGATCGGGGGTTCTCAAGTTATGCGCGGTAAACGAGATCCGGTAAGCGGACGGACGCGACCGGAACGTGATGGACAACCCGAAACAATAGATGCCTACGGCAACTTCGTTGGCGGAGCGCATAAAAATAATAAGGTCATCTCCGCCACAAAATGAATTTTAGGACTGCATGTGCATAAACATCTTGAAGTGGTGTGTGTGTGTGTGTGTGTTTGTGTCTGTCTGTTCTGTCAATCATCCGCTGTGTGTGATGTAGTGTGTGTGGGGGGGGGGGGGCTGAGGACTTAAGCGGCCTAATCAAGCCGGACTTTTTTTGAAATTGCATAGCCCGGGGGGGGGCTAACTTTGCCCCCCCCTGAGATCTCGGCCGTAGATCGCGCGAATGCGCCGCGAAAATTTGGCACGTGCATAGAGCGTCGGACGTAATCTCCAAGACCTGTACTGGTTAGATTTTTGAAAATAATAATTATCTTCTATTTTTTAAGTAATAAATTATGCCATATTTTATGTATAAAATCATATTTTTTGCCGCATAACTCCCTTTTAAACAGGCTCACAGAATGTTAATTTTGTGGTCATAATATTCTTTTGACATTTGCTAACAATTATCGTAAAAAAAAATGCTGAATCGCGATTAATTTCTTATGTATTTTATTGTTTCATGAATTTCTTATGTAATTTGCCTTAGTTTTGTTTCGACCTTGTTTTTTATTGTTTTTTCGATGTAAATTTCTCGGCGACACTTTTGCGATCGATAATAGCATGAAAATTAGTTAATTTCAATCAGTAAAAAGTAAAAAATAATCATACATTTATGAATTTTAGGCTGAAAACACAATATTGGCATTGAAAATAACACACGATTTAACAATGCTTTTTGAGGCGATATTTGGTGTTGCATGCCAGTACAAAAGTTGCGTAACTGCCGGAACGAGCGTAACCGGACGTCGGGCGATATTGGTCTCAAGATGCGCACACTTTGAAAGTAAAAAGTTCCACGAGCGACGGCGGAATCAAAAAATTTCGCGCGGCGGAATGCCGGCGAACTTTGTCGAGGGGGGGGGCTATTTTAGCCCCCCCCCCCCCCCCCGGCCAAAGATAAGGGTTTAGGTAGCAGTCCGGCCATTACCGACCTATATTTAGCAATGTGGATGCAGTCCGCCTCTTAGCCCCCATCCGTTAGCAATGTAAGATACTCGATAACATCCCCCGCCCCCAGCCTTTCTTGGCACGGATCACGACAAAACCGTCATAAGTAGCTGCAATCACAACTCCCGAATTCAATTGTAGCTTTTACATAAGGCCAAAGTTTACCACTTAACCAAATGTCAAATTCGCGATGTTTCACGTTTTACAAATATCAAATTTAATTTTTCTCCGCGCATGTAATTTAAAGGTAGTTATTCCGAAATTGAAATTTGTGTTGGTAAAAATACACAAATACAACATCAAGCCTAAATACTACGGCTCATGGGGTTTTGATTCGGGTTTGGTGACCATATTTAAACAAGTGACACATTTTTTTTTTTGCTTTCATCAACGCATCTTTTGGTAAATTAGGTCATTTTATTACATAAATATTTTTCAAATTTTACCCCCGGGTGGAATTTTGAGGGCATGAGTTTTTTTTATTCATTGTTGTTCAAAATGCTGTTTCCCGCGTTAATTACTTCGAACTTCTGTGATTTCGCGTGAAAATCCACAATGCAGAAACTTCGTCTTTGCTTTTCAGCCTTAGCTATGATATAATGAGCAGCATTCACATTAGGAGCAATGGTCGGCAGCTGCCCAGGTGCAGCCGCCTCGCCCCACGCCCGCTCTACATGCTTCCATGATTATCGAATGAAATGATTATGACGAATGACGACGACGACGATGATGATACAATGAATATGATGATGAATGTAAATGATGAATCGACACGATGAATGATATTAGGATAAATTTAAAACTGTTGTAAGTAGTCTAATAATTGCAATCAGGTGCGCTAAGAAATAGAAGAAAGTGTGTGGCATTGCATAGAAATAACTAGTGTCCTCGTTTACTGTCTCGAGCATTAGTGTCATCGGTCTCGTCTCGTCTCCGAAGGTAAATTGGTCCTCGATCTGCGTCCTCGTCGTGCGGCTGATTCTGAAAACAAGTGTCATCGGTCTCGTCTCGGTCTCAATGTGAACGCTAATTGTCTGCGGTCTCGTCTCGTCTCGGCTTGAAACTGTCTTGGGACGCCAACACTGATAATTATAAGCTCATTGCACATTCCATGATACATGAAACAGCTTTCAGATCTCACCTTTGGAGTGCTTCTCTTGAGGAAGAACCAGTAGGGGCTATGGAGAACAAGATTTGAGACGTGGTCGCAATGGAACATAAATCTGTGTGATAAGAATT